>PVLC010011350.1:0-47660 GCA_004027655.1 Graphiurus murinus
GAACTATTCTAATTGACAACCTCTGCTTCTCTATCATCCTTAAGTAAATTTGATTATAAATATTCAGTATTTTATATTATATAACTTGTCAATATGTCACAGATGATTAAAATGATAGCACCAATATTAAATTAGATTTTCATTTCATTTTTAAAACATTGAAAATAAATTTTATCATTAATTTGGCAAATGTATGTTGATTAGTTGAAAGATCAAAATATAGCATGGCCTATAAAGAGTGGAAAGGACTTAATTTTAAGACATGATGTTGTCAGAGGCTATCTACAAAATTAAATTTCAAATGTTACTGTATTATCTAAATCATTAAGTCTTTCAAGTTTTTTCAATTACTTATTGTAATTATTTTTATACTTTTATTGGTGCATCATAACTATGCATCATAGTGACTGGCTTATTTTTTATTGAATATCTTACTATAGGGGAACCAGATAACTATTTTACTAAATATGAATTTTAGTGATACCACAGTAATTTGGGGTTTTGTCCACTTAGGATGAATATCTGCAACAGTATAGGCAATGTTTAATTAATTATAATTGCTGAAAATCAGCAGGAGGTTAGTTTTGTTTTCCTTACTTGATAGAAAAGAGCACGAGTTTTGGAAAAATATATAATAATAATGGATAAGACATAGAGAATGCCAGTATAATATATTCTACAATGCTAGACTTCATCTCAGGGACCTATGATATTTACCAGTAATTACTGTTTTCAATAAAGTAAAGAGAAATGCAAGAAATCCATCCTAAATTTTTTAAAAATTGTTTTTTTCTTTGACATTTAAATCACGTTCAGTATAATCTGCTCCGAGCTGGAGGATGATGTACATCAACATGTTTAAATAAAACATAAATCATCTAATTACAGGTTGCTATAAATTATTGTGGATCATGGAATACAGAAATAACGTCACGGAATTTATTCTTTTAGGACTTTCTCAGAAAAAAGAAGTAGAGTTTTTCTTCTTTTTACTGTTTTTACTTTGCTATGTTGCGATATTGATTGGAAATTTGCTTATCATAGTTTCTATCTCCTGTAGTCAACTTATTAACCAGCCCATGTATTTCTTCCTGAGTTACCTCTCACTCTCAGACCTTTGCTACACCTCCACTGTTACTCCCAAACTGATTATTGACTCTTTGGCAACCAAGAAGTCCATTTCCTACAATGGCTGCATGACACAGCTCTTTACCATGCACTTTTTTGGGGGCATCGAGGTCTTCATCCTCACAGGGATGGCCTATGACCGCTTTGTGGCCATCTGCAAGCCCCTGCACTACATGGTCATCATGAGCAGGCAGAAGTGTGATGTCATAATTGTCGCTTCCTGTGCTGGGGGATTCCTACATTCCTTTGGTCAGTTTCTTCTTGCTATCTTTTTACCCTACTGTGGCCCTAATGAAATCGACCACTACTTCTGTGATGTGTATCCTTTGTTGGACCTGGCCTGCACTGACACAAGCAAAATTGGTTTGTTGGTCATTGTCAATTCTGGACTGATGGGCACAGTGATTTTTGTGGTCTTGCTGACATCTTATGCTATGATCTTATACACCGTCAGGTCTTACTCTGTAGAGAATCGCTGCAAAGCCTTTTCCACATGCAGTTCCCATATCACTGTGGTGGTCCTGTTTTTCGCTCCTTTACTGTTTATTTACATTAGACCAGCAATGACTTTACCAGAAGACAAAGTGTGTGCTCTTTTTTATACTATCATTTCTCCCATGCTCAACCCTCTGATTTACACACTAAGAAACATGGAGATGAAGAATGCCATAAAGAAACTATGGTGCCATAGGAAGTAAAGAAATTTTATTAAAGGACAACCCTGCATTCCACTACACAACTTCTCAAAGATGTAACTTCAACCCTGAAAATTTTTAAATTCATAAAGATTTGCCTATTGTGTCTTATACCTATCAAGGACAGTACTTGAGTAAAAATTAAAAATTTTCTGTTTTCTGGATTTAGGCAAGCCTCTTCTCTATTGTTCCTTATTTTCTGATGTTCTTGCTGTTTTGTTGTTGTTATCTATTCTACCTCTTAACTTGTTGGGTCTGAAATTAATTTTGCTATTTGACAGCAAGGTATGAACCCTAGTGAATACTGAGGGCCATTATAGCTCATTACTGTGCATGATTTTATTGAATGAAGACAGTTACGGCCTATAAAAATAATTCAAAAGCAATTCTAATTTGTCCTATATCAGAGAATGTTCTGAAAAATTTTAATCACAATATTTTCAAAAATTTTCACTTTCTACCCTGCTATTAACCAGAAACATTTTTGAGCTTCTCATGTTCTCAAGAACAGTTCTTTTTCACAAGCCCCCCAAAATACAATAAAAATGCCTTATTTTGTTCTAATGCACTTTCCCTCCTGGCTCTGTTCATAAATCAATTGCACCTTTCTGGCTAGCTCCATATAATTTTTAAGGGCATGAGTTCTGGGTGTAGAACTGCTTACTAACTGTGCAGATGGGACAGCATTATGCTACAAATATATAACATGAAGACCTGTAACATGCAGTAACCCTAGGAAATGGTTTTAGTCCCCTCTAGCAGACCACCTATCATTTTGAGTGTAACACTAGAAGTATAGCAGATATTCAGAAAGGATAAGTGACTAAGGAAATAGTACATTGGTTGGTGAACAATCAGGCTACGTAGGATAGAAATGAGAACCAGAACATTTCCTACCATCAGAGCAGCAAAGCAGAATAAGAAGAGAACAAAGCAAAATACTTGTATGTTCTTGTCATCTGAAAGGCCCAGAAGAATGAATTCCGAGATGTTTCTCTGACTTTCCATATATTAAATTTGTTGTATGCTTTTCACAAATAAATTAGGAATCTAAAAGAAAGAAAACAATAATATTAATGAAAAATGAACAACCTAATAACTATAACATAAAACATATTATAAAACCGAATGTATCTATTAACATAAAGAAAATATTACCATAAGAAATTAATTGATGAATTGGGAAAACAACACTTTAGTACCTTTTTTTCCTCCATATCACAATGAGCATTCTTAATCCTTTAAAATATGTGTGGAAAGGGAGGAAGGGGTATCAGGGTGGGATGCAAAAGGAAGTACACCAAGAGCTGTATGCTTGTATCACACTGGACCTTACTATAATGTATAATTGCGGTGCATTAATAAAAGTACAAAAACAAGTAAAATAAAATTTACATGCTTAGAATCAGCATTTTTGTTTGTTCATTTTGTGTGTGTGTTTATATATGTGTGTGTTTTTTGACTGGGGATTGAACCCAGGGTCATTCTATTTCTAAGCTACATCCCCAGGCCTCCAGCCCTTTTGATTTTTTATTTTGAAACAGAATCTGAGACTAGCCTAGAGTCTGAAATCCTCCTGTCTCAATTTCTCAAGTACTAGAATTAGAGGCATAGGCCACCACACCCAGAAAACTACTCCTGGTTTATGGAAAAGTTCCTGTTACTTATTGTATCTCAGCTTATAAATCTATTTCATATGGGAATGACTGTATATTTTACTCCTTTATATAATTAGATAACAATAAAGGCTTAATTATCTTAAGACAAGTAAAATTTTGTAAATATTTTAAATAGTGTGTTTTTTCTATTAGTATAAATTTGAAAGGGAAAATTGAAAATTCAAGTGAGGAGAATTATTATAATTAAAATGAAAAATACTTTCTTGCCAATACAAAAAATAAATAAATAAAATTAAGAAAGATAAAATTATTAAGAATAAATATCACTGAATAATGGCAACAAAAAGAGGAAGAAATATTGAAGAAAGTAAAATAAACTGACCAATTGTGACCCTTGAGCTAATTGTTAAGCACTTTAACTTCATCAAGGTGGTTAGCTATTTTAGGGCATGCCTTTAAACTAATCACTAGTCTGTTTCTTTGTTTTTGTTTGCTTGTTTGCATTTTATTGGTCAGTACCTTTAAAAATATAGACTTTATTTCTTTGGTACTAGTGAATAAAATTCTATAAACCCAGTGATTGTGCTCTGAACATAAAAGATACTTTTAAACTCCAGTTCCCACCATATGTTTTCTGGGTATATTAGAATGTAGGTTTTAATGAAACTAGACTATTATAAGATGGCATGGATTTTGAAAGTCGAGAAGTTCTTTAGTATGTAGATAATCACACAGACACTGAACTTGTCACTGATAGAAATGTAGATGGACACAGGTGAACCTGAGAATGGGATGACAGTATTACCTAAACTATATACCTAAATGTAATATTGCCTACATTTTTTGTACTGGGGATTGAATCCAGAGACATTATACCTTTGAGTTATACTCCCAACCCTATTTTGTTTTATTTTAAAACTGGGTCTTGCTAAGTTTTTGAGAACCTGACTAAATTGTTGAGACTGGCCTCAAACTTGAAATCATCCTGTCTCAGCCTCTGAAATACTGGCATTATAGGTATGAATCACTACTACCAGTTTCATAGATATTTTAAAATACAGAATCCTATATTTATTTCAAATTGTTAAAACACAGAGAGTGAAACTGACAGGGTTGTATGTTGTTCAGGTCTGCCTGAGCCCCAAGTCATTTTCCCCAGTATAATAAATTCTGAGATTAGAAAGCAAGACTCAGATCAATTTTGCAGGATTTATGATCAACAAGTGAGAAAGTTTAACTTTTTTCCCAAGAAATATACTTTTAAATTTATGAGAGGGAATAATATAATCAAAGATGTACTTTTCTAGAATATTTCTTGCATTCTTCATGTCCAAATGGTCACACCTAGAACCAGTTTGGCTCTATTAAATATAGATTGAAATCTAAATAACCAAAACATGTTTCTTTGGTTTAGCTACTGGCAAAGTTCTTTAGCCCAAGAAATCCTATATTCCGTGTATTGCACCTAAAATGGTATCTATCCTGGAGATATAGGATCAATGGCCCAATCTGTATTACCTTGTTAATAGTATTCTGAATGTGCCACTGAAGATCATACAATTTTTGTCTCCACATTTCTCAGAGTATAGAGGAAAGGAGTCAGTGTGTTCTCACTACTTGCAAGTAGAATATAAGTAGAGATCTAGGTGACAAAGAAGAAAACTAAAATATTTAAGAGTTATAGACTGAGATAGCTTTGCATTACCTTATATAAGATATTGTCTTAAGGTTATAGAATATAAGCATGTAAGGAGCTGCTAAGATAAGAAAAATTACAAGCACTACTGTCCCTGAATTAGTAGTCATTAAGATGCTAAACAAGTGAATATCTTTGTAGACCAGTTTCAAAAGAGGCATCACACCATTTATGTAGTAATTTATCTAATTAGGACCACAAGAAGACAGAGTACCATGAGCCGTACAATAGAGTTCCAAAAACCCACACCTTAGGCATGATAATCAACGTGAAACATCTCTTCTGGTTCATGATCATCATGTAGTGCTGCAGCTTCACAAAGACAACATAGCAGCCAAAAACTATGGACAACAAGATGAATATTTTAAATGTGCCAGCGAAGGAATAGTGCCAAGCGGAGCCATAGGGTAGTTATAGGACTTTTTTTTTTTTTTTTTTTTTTTTCTTGTCGAAGTAGAAACCCCTGATTAGCAAGATGATCACAATAGGAGCACAGCAGATGGTCATGAGGGAAAGTTGACAGAGAAGGTAATATATTGGTTGTTCAAACCACTAGCTGCAAATGAATATAAGATGATGAAGTTCCCCATTAAGACTCTCAGGCAGGCAACAGAGCAGGAACAAGAAAAGAAACAATAGCTCTACTTGCTTCTGTCCCCACAGTTCCAAGAAAACAAATTCCTTGTGTTGAGTCTGACTAGAAAACAGATTTAATTAATTTATAATTTTGTGGGAAAAATAAATTCTAATGGTGTCTATTTAGTGTTGGAGGAACTGAAAAGTTGAATAAAGATCCTAGTAGGTTTTAACAATCTCTTAGACTTTTTGGATTAAGGTCATCATTATATTTCAAGTGATATTTAATGAGCATATTTTATTTCTGAAATTTTATAAATATTCTGCATGTCTTTAATTCTCCTAATAATTCAATAGATACTATTATTTTAATGGTCATTATATAAATGGAAAAATAGTGAAAAAATATAGTTTGGTTTATTATACCAAATCATTCAGATATTTAGTAGCAGATCTAAAATATGAACCTACATCTGATGCCAGATTAAACCCTCTTCAAAGCTATACCACAAATAGAATTCCAGCTGTTTCCCATCTTTGTAAAACAAATGGAGTCTTTTTCCATCTCTATTACTAGCTACTTCCATAAATTTAAGCAAGCCCCTTCTCTTAATTATGCTGCATATAATTTATCAAGAGTCCTAATCTCAATTCCATACCTAGTGAAACTGAGTATTTATTCTTGGAATTTAAAAAAATCAAAGTTCTTTATTTTAGCAGAGAAGAAGCCTGAATTGGCCAGGAATAGTTTCAGTGACTCTTGGCATGCTTCCTGAGGTACAGAATATGAAGAGGCTGGAAATAGGGTATTGGAAGCAGAGGTTTCAAGACATCTAAATATAGTAAGTTTATTATTTTATATAAGTCTTTCCTTTTTCTTAAGTATTATAAAAGTACATTTCAGAGGTTCCTATTGACATGTAAGAAACATTGTAGCAAGTTAATCATTTTCTTTTGTCATGTTGATCAGTCTAATGAGTTAAAAAATGACTGACTTATTTAGTTACACATTCAGAACAGCACAGCCACTCTGATGCAGTAAATCTGGAAGCAGAGATGGAATACTTGAAATTATCACCTTTTATCCATATTTAAAGACCTTCCTCAGCAAAATAATGGTGTGCAAAAAAGACTTAATTTCCATTAATGTTTGTTATTTTAATGAACATACTGAGGGAATAATATGTTGTAAAGTGATTCCTTCTCTCTGTGCCTCCTTAAACCAGCAAGTGGAAGTAATGACAGTGGATCCATTTGTTCTAGGTCAAGAGCAAAAATTAATAGTTTATGTAAAGAATATATGACATAAAGGAAACATGATTCTCACTCTTCAAATTCACAGAATAGTGTCCCTCAAATGCTTTAGAGTGTCACAAGCTAATGGTTTCCGTTGTGTGTTTTATGTTTAGCCACATGGGGTTGAGATTGAAGAACTCATAGTAGACACACATTAAGTAAAAGGAAGGAGCCTTGGTGTTGGTATAAGTTTGTTCTGGGTTCAAAACACAGATTAGCAAAGTATTTTATGTAAAATGAGAATATCCAAAACACAAAACTGAACTTTATTCATGTGAAGAATACAATGAGTCAAAGAACATAAAGGGATGAAGAGATAACTTTATTCAAATTGTAGAACAAAACGTACAAAAAAAAATGGAAGATCTTTGGAAGGCACAAGATTTTTTCTAACACTGGTGCAAGTTTCAATCCCAAGCTTCATCTCAAAATATAGACCCAGTCCTGCTTTACCTACTGAATATCCATTAGGCCAATAGACATCTCCATGTGGAAGAAGATGCATCAAAGCACCTCCCATAGTCTCTACTAGGAATCCTCTGTAAAACCACCTTATGTGGAAATATCAACAGGTACCATCCTGTCATCTGTCATTTCTCTTAAATTTTTTAATCCTTGTAAATTCTCTCTCTCTCTCTCTCTCTCTCTCTCTCTCTCTCTCTCTCTCTCTCTCTCTCTCTTTCTCCTTCCGCACACCCAACACACACCACAGGGATAGGTAACCAATTTTTCACAAACCTTTCAGTTAAAGATTTATCTTCCTAAAGTCTCTCCATTAATATTTAAATTTCTGAAGACAGGTCCATGTGAACAATTGTTTGCAAAGGGATGTCAATAGCAGCTGAAAAGGAAAAACAAACTTATGCCAACTTTAAAGTAATATGGTTGGGAAGTGGGGTTTATCATCAGAATATATGGATTCGTCAGGGGTCAGCCCTCGAGGCAGCAGGATCAGGGGTTCTTTGGTAGGTGTGGTTCGAGATTAGTTCAAGAGATTATGCTCACACCCAATGCAGTGTTGAAACACATCTGTTTAATTCATGTCAGTCACTGTTTCTTATACTATCTTTTACAATGAAGCAGGAATTTTTACAGACTTGTTTTTCCTAAAGTTGAGTGGGTACATCTTTAACTAGAAAAGCTATTTCCCATAGTATTTGATGAGATTAAGAAAACAGCAAAGGTTACAGAATACAATATGTATATAAAAATTATTTTAGTACAAAAACAGTGTTAAAGGTTAACAATGAAGAAGAAACTATTCATTAGATTAAATCTTCACTATTTGCTCAGCTCCTGTCAAGCAGTTAGAGAGTAGTTAATATGTGGTAAAGACAAGGGGGAGGTTTCAAAGAGACCAGAAAGGGGGAAGTGGGCAAACTCTCTGTCTTAAAGCTTTCTTTACTCACAGATAAAATAGTAGACCTGAATTTCTTTAGTTTAGTAGCTAAGCTTGCAAAGTCCAAATCCTGATGTTTGTAAAAGGTTAATGAATATCCCTGAGGTAAGCTGAAGGCATTGTCTTTTTTAGCTAACACTGAGGAATCACAATCCGTCCAGCCATCTTGCGTTTCAATTAATATGAAAGCAAAACCCAAAGCACCCCAAATTTCCAGAATATAATAATGCAAAGTGGGAAATGCCACATGTTCCCTCCTTTGGAATCATCTGCCTTGCAGGACTCCAGCGGAACCAAGCCCTTGCTCGAGGCCCAGATATTAAGGTCAGGGGCAATTTGATGTGGTATTTCTGTTTTTCTAGACATGTACCAAATTTATAATAAAGAAAAAAGTGAAAGAAATGGGCTTAACTATATACTTTTCACATATCAACCCATTTTATCTTCTCCATGACCACCTGGTGATAGTGATGATTATATAAATATATATATATATATATATATATATACACACACATATGTGTGTGTGTGTGTGTGTGTGTGTGTGTGTGTGTGTGGTGTTATTATTTTTCAAATAAGGAGACTGGAACCCAAGATACACAAGAATATATGACAGCATCTATCAAACTGTATCTATATGTTGTGGCGCTCATAAATTTTTCATTTTTCACTGTGTTTTGCTTCCAGTTATCATCCAGATTTTCCCAAATGTTCTCTTTTGAAAATAACCACCTGAAATAATATCCAGAATTTAAATTTTTTTAATTAAGATCAAATATTTACAGCCAGGTATGGTGGCAAACACTTGTAATCCCAGTCCTTGAGAGGCTAAGACGCCTAGACTCCAGGTTCACAGACAGCCTCAACAATTTAGCTAGGCCCTCTGCAACTTAGTGAGATCCTGTTTCAAAGTAACAAATAAAAAGGGCTAGAGGTGTATCTCAGAGGTAGAATTCCCCTGGGTTCAATTCCTAGTACCACACACAAAGAGGAAGAAAGAAAGAAAGAAAGAAAGAAAGAAAGAAAGAAAGAAAGAAAGAAAGAAAGAAAGAAAGAAAGAAAGAAAGAGAAAGGAAGGAGAAATTAGAAAGAGAGAAAGATTTTTCTATAAAACGAAGGAATCTTAAAATATCACATGACCTTAAAATTCCACTCCTCAGTATCTTTCCAAAAGAATTAAAGTTAGAATACCATAATAATATTTGTATATCCATTTTATAGCAGCACAATTCACAACAGCCAAGTTATAGAACCAACCTAAGAACCTAAGTGTTCATCAATAGATGGATGATGAAGAAAATGAGGTATATATAAACACAGCAGATCTTTACTCAGTCACACAAAAAGAGCAAAATAATGTGTGTGTGTGTGTGTGTGTGTGTGTGTGTGTGTGTGTGCGTGTGTGTGCTTTCAAGAAAATGGGTAGAACTGTAGTGGGATAACACAGTCCCACTCGTGGGTCCTTGGCTTCCATGATAAAAAGAAATTTAACACGTGCCAGTCAAGAACACAGGCAGGTATTTATTCAGGAAAATAAGAGACTCGGGAAACAGGTAAGCGGAGATCTTCTGAGTCATGGAGCAGGAGGGCAAGAGAGTGAGTCCTTGCCTCCTTAGTCTTTATATGAGAGGGTGTTGGCACAGAAAGTCCAGAACACAGGTCCAAACACTCGTCCAAAGGAGAGTGGGCACAGGAAAAGTTGGATCCTCCTCCTCCTCAGGTTTCAAGATGGATCTGACCTTGGCCCTGAATCTCAGGTGTCCTTGGCTCTGAATCTCAGGTGGGGGCAGGGCTTCCGGGGATAAGGGTGTGGGATCTCCTAAGACACTTCCAAGGGGTGGAGTTAGCTTAAAACTCTCCACATTTTTTTTTTTTTTCGGTACTGGGGATTGAACTCAGGGGCATTCTACCTCCGAGCTACACCCCCAGCCCTATTTTTTGTTCTTTATTTTGAAACCGGGTCTCACTAAGTTGCGGAGTGCCTCACTAGGTAGCTGAGGCTGGCCGCGAACCCGGATCCTCCGGTCTCAGCCTCCCGAATGCTGGGATTACAAGCGTGCGCCACCACGCCCGGCAACTCTCCACATTTTAAAACTATATTTTTCTTTTCCTCCCAGTGTCTTCTTCCTACCTAAATTTTATTCCATCTATTTTACCTCATCAGAACTAGAGAACATCATGCTAGTTGAGATCAGCCAGACTCAGAAAATTAAAGGCCACATGTTTCCTCTCATACATAGCAGCTAGAGAAAAGGATAAGAATGAAGAGGGACTTCATTAAAATGAAGAGAAAGACAAGTACACTAGTGGAAGGGGATTGGGAGCGAGAAGAGAGGAAGGGGAAAGGAGTCTTGAGGGAGGATACAGACCAAATAATAATATGTTCTTATATGAATGTATCACCATCAACTGCACTGGCAGGCACAGGGGTGAGGTGGGGAGGGGCGGGTGCAGAGGGAAACTCACTAAGAGATGCTGCGCTCATATTTGAATGTATCCCTTTGGATCTCATTGTGAAGAACCTTGTATATGGCAGACTGAAACCAGAGACTGAGAACTTTTAAATCTGATGAAAAGGTCTGATATTTATTTAGGAGGCTTGAGTTGTATAGCTCTATCAAGAATTTATTATTTTAAGAGGTGAAAAAAAAGGGTAAAATTGTATCTAACATTGTATTCTTTGAGTATATAGAAGTGGGCAAAGCACTGCCTGTGAATACCTTCCAGAAATGGCCATAGAAACAGCGGTGTTGGTTTTGATTTGAAGGTTTAATGATATATATGAATAATGGTTTCACATAAATTAAGAACATCACAGTTGTCTTTCATGAGCATTCTCATTTTACTTAAACTTTTAATTTTATATTTTATTAATGTTACTATATTGAAAGTTTTATTTAAAAATGGAATATCTAAAAATCACAAAGGTTCATTGACTTAGTGAAATTAAGAAAATAAACAAGGGTTAAAACTGAAAGTGATAGATCTGTACTCTCAGAAACACCACTCCTTTCCCCTATTTGTCTATATACCTTTTGATGATGAAGGCAGAAAGACATCAATCCCTTTGAACCCAACTGTCTCCACATTGTGCACCTTTCTTTGTTTAATCTCTTGTATTTAAAACAAAACAGAACAAAACAAAAAAACATAGGTTTTATTTTTCAGACTGTTTTTATGATACTGGGAATTGAACCCAGGGGCATTCAACCTCTGATATACACCCCAAGCTCTTATTTATTTATTTATTTATTTATTTATTTATTTATTTTTTTTTTTTTTTTAAATAGGGTCTTGCTAGGTTGATGAGATTCTCACTACTTGCTGAAGCTGCCCTTGAACCTGTGATCTTCCTGTCTCAGCCTCTGAATTACTGAAATTATGGGCTTGTATCAACATGCTCCACTCAAAATTTTTTTTAAAAAGAAAGACATATTAGTAGTTTAGTCCAGGGCATATTTAAATAAAAACATTTTATTTTCCTTCCATATACATGCAATATAAATTTTCTTTATAAAAATGTTGCCATTTTCAAAATCTCCCCTTAAGTATTTAAACTTTGCAAAATGACTTGTAATGTTTTAACTAAAGAGAAATTTAAATTTGGTAGTTTTTTCTGTTTAATTATTAAATCATCAATGGTAATTTGTTTGTCTGCTTCTACTCTGCCATAAAACTTCTACTTAATTATATCTCCATTATATTTTTTCTCTTTTATTCTTCTTCATACAGTAACTCTGGAAGAAATTATAATTCTTGCATTGAATTTATATTCTAAATTTTTTTTCTGTAGTTTAATTATCATCCAATGCATACAATTCTGGTGCCCAGAATTGTCTTCCTTATGATAGATGCTCTCTTTTCTTAGAGATCAATTATTTTTGTAACCTATGAAAGATATACATAGACACATTTTTTAGCAAACTTTCTTCTGCTTCTCTAGGAAAACTTTCTCAGAAGACTTTTCATGAAAGATGATTTGTCACTGACAAATATTATAATGAATTGATTTTTGAATACTAGTTTGTTTGTTTCAGCTCCAAGTTTTTGTTTTGTTTTGTTTTGTTTTCTGTTGCTGTATTTCTTGTGTAAACAGAAATATCTTTTGTTCCTCACTCAATAGCTAACCTTTTATTTAAACTAATATTTTGAATTTCAATTCAATTCCTTTGCAGGTTTAAAAAAATCTGACCAAGAGGTAAAATAGAATTGAGTATGTTCTGAGTAATTGATTTCACATTACTTTCACTAACTTTTGCTTTGTTTTCCTCATTGGAGATTCAGAATAGTTGACACCCAAGAACCTCTTCACATTAAATTTTATTTTACTGACTTGTAGTTGCATACATAACATTTTAAATGCCATTCAGAGTCATGTGGGTGAAGAGCCTATCATAAATTAAACTCACTATTTAATTTATAGATACTAACTACACCTTTGCGTAGAAAATGTTCCACTCTGTGGTCCTGTCATAAAGCCTGAATTTTTTTATCAAAACTTTATTTTTTCAATCATAATTAACTTTTCAATAAAGCCATGTCTCAATTGCTATGGGCTATATTAATTTTATGCATATAATCTCACTCATACTATCTCAGTACTTTATAAAATTGACTAAATTTCTGACACACTTTTGTACAAATAGAATTAGTATTTCAACTACAAGTTGCCTTAAAATTTCTAAGTAATTAGTTTATTGCTCGTAATATGATACAGATATAATAATTAATCTGTGAGATAATTTTTAGGTCTCTAATTCCACTTCTATTTCTCTGATCCCACGTGATTTAAAATTTTGATTTGGTTTAGCTATGATGTTTGACACCAAACTTTTCTCATGGCGTTTTTCATCTCAGTATTTCTTAAAGTATAGATTAAGGGATTGAACATCGGAGCAATGATGGTATAAAATAGTGCAAATACTTTATCTTCTGGGAAAGTAGTAGGAGGTCTAAGGTAGGAAAAGATTGCAGGTCCAAAAAATAAAATTATCACAGTGATATGAGACCCGCAGGTAGAGAGGGCTTTGCGTCTTCCTTCAGCAGAGTGATTTCTTAGTGTGAATAATATAATGACGTAAGAAACAAATAACACCACAAATGTCACTAAGGTAACCAGCCCTGAATTGGCAAGCACAAGGATACCAGTGATGTAGGTATCAGTGCAGGCAATTTTCAGCAAAGGAAAAATATCACAAAAATAGTGATCAATTTCATTAGGACCACAGAAGGACAACAGGATTGCAATAGAAAACTGAGGGAAGGAATGGGCAGCCCCACCAGCCCAAGCAGCTAAAATCAGGAAATTGCATTTTGTCCTATTCATGATAATCATGTAGTGGAGAGGTTTGCAGATGGCAACATAGCGATCAAAGGCCATGATTGTAAGGATTAAGACTTCATTCATTCCAAAAAAGTGCATGGCAAAGACCTGCAGCATGCAATTACCATAGGAGATGGTTTTCCTTTTCACAAGCAGGTCACTAATGAATTTGGGTGTCACGCAGGAGGTGAAGCATATATCCATAAAAGACAGGTGGCTGAGGAAATAGTACATTGGTTGGTGAAAAAGAGGGCTGCACCTGATGGAGATAAGGATCAGAAGGTTTCCCAACAGAAGGGCAACGTAACAGTTTAAGAAGAGGAAAAAGCAAAATAGTTGTACATTCTGGTCATAAGAGAGTCCCAACAGAATGAATTCAGAGACATTCCTTCGGCTTTCCATATATTCCAGTTTGGTGTATATTATAAGCAGATGAGTTAAATATCTGAAAATAAAGGAAACAAAATTGTTATAAAATAAGCATCATAATAAGAGTAATATAAATTCACAAAAATGTATTATTGTGCATTGAGTGATAATATTGTTTCTGACATACAGAATTAAACTTGAAATAATGTATTTTATTTAGAAGCCTATTATGAAAATCTTATAATAAGGATAATAAGTTTAAAATATTTAACTATGTAAAATGACTAAGAAGATTTTAAATGTAACTTTGATCATAAAGAAAAAAGTAATTACTGCAATTATATTATTTAGATTTCAAGAAAAAATTTAATATAATTAAATATGTATATTTGGGACATTTTTAAATGTAGATGCCTTATCTGTTAATTCAACTGTCTTCTTCCAGGATGATTTAAAAACATTTCCTAAATTATCTGAAAATTTATCTGCAGAAATGAAAATGTGTCAACTTGAAACTTTTTTTGTGTGTGTGATACTGGGGATCGAACTCAGGGGCATTCTACCTCCGAGCTATACCCTCAGCCCTATTTTTTATTCTTTATTTTGTTTTTGTTTGTTTGTTTGTTTGTTTGTTTGTTTGTTTGTTTTTGCGGTACTGGGGATTGAACTCAGGGGCATTCTACCTCCAAGCTATACCCCAAGCCCTATTTTTTATTCTTTATTTTGAAACCGAGTCTCACTAAGTTGCAGAGTGCCTCACTAGGTAGCTGAGGCTGGCCACGAACCCGGATCCTCCAGTCTCAGCCTCCTGAATGCTGGGATTACAAGCATGCGCCACCACGCCCGGCTTTTATTCTTTATTTTGAAACAGAATCTCACTAAGTTGCGGAGTGCCTCACTAGGTAGCTGAGGCTGGCAGTGAACCTGGATCCTCTGGTCTCAGCCTCCCGAATGCTGGGATTACAAGTACACACCACCACGCCCAGCTAACTTGAAACATTTAATAGTTGTAAAGGGTAATCTTCCCCATTATGTGAGCAAAATCTACAAATTGGACATTTAAAATCAATGTAGTGTCTGATATATTAAAAAGCAAAGAATGTTTGAAAACTATGCACCAAAATATACAGCATGTAAATTGAATTTGTAAAAATATAAGTAAATTATTTCATTGTTGTGCTTACATATTAAATGGTAAAGAAGCTTTTCTAATTGGAATATAATTGAAATCTGCTATGGCAAAATAAAGGAAAGGTAAAACAGAATTGTCAAACTATTTTGAGTTGTTCAGATTTTATACTTTTCCTGGGAATTCCATGTGTTTTTTATTAAATCTAGGCAATAAAGTTCAATCGAAAGTGATTCAGAATATTTTTCTCAGAGACACTTTGCTGTAATCAGGGGCTATTGGTTGCATTAAATGCATAAATGAGAGATTCACAAATTTGAAACTTTTGACTTTTTCATATGGTATTGAGACATTATTTATGCAGGGGAAAACAAAGTCTGGCTTTGAAAGAATGCATTTCTAGGGACTATTTTATTCCAAGATGAGGAATTAAATCACACTCAATGGGGATGCAAACTGTACAGCACAATATCTATCTTAATCTGCATCTGATGTAGCCATCATGTCTGGACCCTACAAATCAATATTTAAAAGTAGAAAATGCTTTTGTAGCTGAGTTTAGTAGCCATCAAATTCCAAAACCTGTGATTCACAAATTCAAAACCTATGTCTTTAAGAATATTTTAGTATGACTTTAAATTTGAGAAACCAATCCTCTTTTAATTTATTCTTCAACTAAAATTTCATCAGAAAGAAAACATACAATGTGCTCTTACTATGACTGCTAGATTGCTATAGACTTTTTAATCTATTTGTTTTGTTGCTTTTGTTTTACAGAATAAAAATAATCATCATACTCATAGTATTCAGAAGTTACTAGTACTTAAAGTGAGCTTAGTACATTTTTGCTTCATTTACTAATTTTCTCCTTATCTTAGTACAACTAATGCTGAATCTCCATTTAGGAGATTTATATAAATAGATTAACCTACCTAAAACAAATTTGTTTAAAGATAAATGTTACTAGGTTAGTGAATTACATAAGCTGAATATTACTCAATAGATCCAAACCTTTGATTTTTAATAATGATACTAGATCTAGAGAATATAAGTAATTTCTCACGGTCAGGAAGTAGGTCTTTGTAAATATTGGAGGACAGATAACCTGATGTTCACTGTGTCTGGATCTGAGTGAAATGATTCACAGAAGGTTAGCATTGAGAAGTATTTTGAACCTCATAGATTAAGAAGTCACACATTTGGGCCTTCTGAGTATTTATGTGCATATATCTTACAGTTATATAAACACGTGATCCAGCCATCTCAATTTAAAATCGGTTTTAAAAAGCTGATTTTTTTCTCAAGTTTTTTGGCAGTAATGCATAAAATTGAAATTTATTTCAATTTTAGCAAAATTACCTATCTGAAGTTGGAGATCTTCTTATTTTTAGATCATCATAGATGTTCTGTCCACAATAGCTCTTAAAATCCCATTCTGTATTCTGAGGAAACAAGCTATTATGATCACTTCTGTTAGCAGAAGGTAAAAAGTGCATGTGAATATAGTCAGGTGAGGAGAATTATTGTCAATAAAATCATATAGTAGTTTCTTGGCCAGTATTCCCCAGTTTATCAAATTTGTTAAATCATTAATAATACAAAGAAGAAATATAATGCACCTTTCTGAAATCATTGGAATACTGGCAAGAAAAAAAGTGTTAGAAATGTGAATAGTATAAAACTAACTGGATGGTGAACTGTTTTGATTAAACTTGTTTTTTTTTTCAGCAGTAATCAAATATTTTTAATATTAATATGTTTAATATTAAGTAAAGTATACTATATTTTCTCTTTTCCTCTTTACATGTAGTCATTTAAGTTGATTTAGAATTTTAAATCTGAGCACTGTGGCCAGTATCGTATGAGAAATTAATCAACCAGTATAAACATAGGCACTATTCAAATAGTACCCTCAAATTTACCTAAAGTCTTCCTTTTCTATGAAGATAAAAAATGGCAAGCCCTTTGGTAAGCAAAGCTAACCTTCCTTTTTTCTGCATAATTAGTGAACCCTGCGATAATCGCTAATGACTTTAAGCTTCATACTTCACATCTATAAAATTGTGACATTACTATACAACTCAGAAATATAATGAGGAACTCAGGAAATAATATGAAACCCTAATGTCATGCATATTCATAGACATATTAATTTCATTTTAGTTTTTTATTCTCTGAATTAGCAGTTTATGAAACTTTTATGCACATGTACACAACGAATTGCAATTAACAGATTAATAAAGGGGGAGTTGGAAAAATAGCTCAGAGGTTGAGGGCTGGCCTAGCATGAGTGAGGCCATGGGTTCTATCTCTAGTACCACAAAAAGGAAAAAAAAAGTCCCAACATAAATTTTATGAATAAATTTAAGGATGATTGTTCCAATTTTGAAAATCCATTAGGTTAAAAAAATAAATAAAATTGCTCTGAGAGTTTGGTTATGTTAGGATACTTCTTAACACTAGCTATTAGCCTGAGGTTTTTCTTATACTACAAAAGGAAAATCATGTGATTATTTTGTCTCTTTTACAGTATTGCATAAAAACTTTGTTACCTTTTGATTATGCTATCAAAACAGTAAAAACTATTTACTTATGGTTAAAGTAGGAATTCCCACCATGACTCCCAATTTTCTTCAGTATTGTCACAATATGTTCATGCTATAAACATACCTTAACTGAAACAGATGAATATAGTCCATTTTAGGAACACAAGGGTTTTGGAAGTTAGGAAATTATCCATCATTAGAGATGTTCAAGAATCCACTGGCTTATTTTTATAACAAGTAAGAAAATGTAAGCATTAAAATGCAACTAAGTGAAGTCCATTGCAACTTGAAAATTTTACTAACATTTCATAATATCTTCTCATTCTCAAATGGAATTCACTTGATAGATAATGTATAATTAAAAATAACATTCCTGAGTTTCTACTACATAAACCAAATTAAGAATGAAATTTAAGAATGAACTAAAGAATGAAATGATTTTAAATAGTATATTCTCCAAAAATAGAGGCATAGATGATCTACAGAGATTATGGATCTGAACGACTATCACATTAGTTTTCAGCTGCATCTGCAAGAATTCTCACCTGAGATACTCTGGCTGTTAATTTTTCCTCATATGTAAAGTTGAAACAATATACTGAGTTAAAAACCAGTAATTCAAACAATTAGGTCAACTTCCAAAATTATTTTGGAATCACTATTTGTCTTAGGACCTTCTGGAACTTGCAAAGTGATCGGAACTTAAATATCTACTAATCATTACACATGCAAGAAATGGATCTTCAGCCAAAAGAAAAAAAAAAAAGAGTATTTTGAAACTACAACCAATGAAAATGACATTTTAAGTCCGAGAAGTCATTTATTTTGTTTCTGACTGAAAAAAATTTGGTTTAGAATAGCAGAATATAAACTTATGTGACAACACAAGAACTAATAGGTCCTTAAAAACTATAAATCCCCATAGGTATTTCTGGAAAGATTTTCACCACATGATGGTGTTCAGTGTGAAATCTCTGGTGCCCCTGAGTACTTCCTGGCTCTAACTTTAGTTCCCATCTTTTTGTAACCTGGCTCAGGTATTGTTTCTCTGCAGGCACCAAAACATTCTAGACAGCAGCAGATCAGGCAATACCACCTACTCTGAGCTCATCTAACTTTTGAAAGAAAGAAGGAAAATAATACAGTATGGAATTATATCAGGTTAGCTTTCAGGAAAATCTGAGATGAAGAAGAACAAATAGAAACAAAACCAGGCTTTCATGGTCCAAATGTGGATAAATATCAAGGGTAAATGCCATGGAGATGGGGAAATAAAATCGGTGATTAGTGAGATCAGAACTGGGACCAGGTTGTCAACAGAACTAATCTTGATGAAATAAATGGTGGGGGAATAGAATATGGAAGAAAGATAAAAAATAAACATTCTGTGACATACCTATATGATGGTTCAAATGAGACATTATTGAGAACACCATGAAAATATCAAATGAAATCAGTATTAAGTGAACAGCAAAAATTTATTTTGTTTTCCATTCAGTTTTTTTTTTCCTATTATGTTATTTCATACCTGCAGCTCACATAGGCTCCAGGGAGATGCAAACAACTACAGACTACCTTAGTCTAGATCTAAAATGACAGTTACATATGTGCCTCTGGATATATATTTTTAAAACACACAATGTTTTCATGGCATGGTTATTTGAAAGTATCAAACCCAGTGACTCACAAAATCAAAATCTATGTTACTAACAGTCTTTCAGATTCTAGATGACAAATAAGCAGCAGAAATGGATTATTTCTAAGGTTCATATTGTAGAAACCAATTTTATTTTAAATCACTATCCAGAGCTCTAACTTAATCATGGTGAATCTCCAGTTTGTCCCTACTTTGTATTCAATATCACTATAAGGCTTCTTATTCTCTTTAAAAAATGAGAAAAGTGATTATCAGGCACAGAGTATTCAGCAGTTGAAAGTAAATAAAGAGTATTGAATACTTTTGAGGGAGTGGGTTCATTAATCTTTCCTCTGCTTATTATACCTGATATTGATTCTATGCTTCTAAAATGAGAAAATGTTAATTTTATGTATACACATTTACCAAAAATAAATGGATTTAAAAAGAATTATTGCATGTATTTTCCATGGTCCAATGCAGTTAAGGTTCAATGGTTTGGGCTACAAACAAAATGACAATCAGAATGGGAAATATTGATGTGATATGCATGCTATCTTAACATGATATTAATCATAATAAGCATTATAGTAATAGTCTTATTTACTCAAATCCCTTATATTTTAAATCAGTTAATTATAATTAGCCTTCATTTAAGTAGGCAAGCCATATAATTTGCCATCTTAATCAGGGTTTTTTTTGTGTGTGCTGAAAGGAAATAATTTTAATGGTTACACATGCCCAAATTATAATCAAAGAGGTACAGTACCTTAAATATGTGATTACAAGGTCAACCTAGGAAAGATTCTTGTCGTGGAGTAGGTTGTCTGCTTGCTATGTTGGAACTGTGAAGCCAGTGAGGGTATTGTACAATCCAGGGTGAAACCCCATCTTTTTTAAAATCTTAGTATTTTTATTGTTACACTTTTATTTTTTAAATGTTATATTAAAATACAGTATCTTGCTTACTAATTTGTTTTCACAAGCTAAGAATTACATTTGTCTCATCTAAGTCATGATCTTGAGCTAAAAGCATATTTATCAAGCCGGTCAAAGGGGCATGTACCTGTAATCACTGTACTTGGGAGGCTGAGACAAGAAGATTAGAGGTTCAAGGACAGCCTCAGCAACTTAGCAAGATGCTGTTTCACTCTAAAAATATAAAAATAAAAAAGGTCTGGGAGTGTAACAGAAAGGTAGAATGTACTGGGTTCATTCCACAGTACCACAAATAAAAATAAAAACCTATTTATCAATATGATGGAAAACAATAAAGAAACATGATACCATTTGAAGTCTGCGTAGTTATGGTGTTTTTTATTTACACAGATAAAACGTAGTACTCATTAAATACATAAAGAAATGTATGTTGCCTGAAAAAGGGGAGAATACCAATATAGAAAGCCATAAAGGCTCACAATCCTTTATACTCTGGGATATCTGAACAGAAAACAAGGAACCATTTTCACTTAGTGTTAAGCTCTAAAACACATGCTTCATACTAAAACAAATTCTGAAGAAACAGAAGGGAAAAAAGACTGAATAGAGTGAAATGAAATAAGTACTCAAGAATTATACTGCTGTAAACATGGATGTATGTATCACCAGAATATTCTGATTTTTGGAAAGATATCAAAGAGTAATGCAGCTTGTCTATTGCATGATTTTATTCCTGTTTTTTGTTTGTTTTGTTTTATTTGTTCATTTGTTTGTATAACCTCCAACTGATTTCCAAAAGTTGTACTAATTTATAATACTAGAGGCAGTGTATAACAGTTCCTTTTTCCCTACATCTTCAATAAATTATGGAATCAACCCAAGTGTCTATCAGCAAATGGATGGATAAAACGTATGGCATATACAACAGAATTTTACTTAGCCATAAAGAAGAACAAAATTATGCCATTTGCAGGAAAATGGATGCAACTGAAAAATATTATGCTAAATGAGATTAGTCAATCTCAGAAAGTCAGGGGTGGTGTGTTTTCTCTTATTTGTGGAAGCTGGAGAGAAAATAGGAATCATAAGGGACTTAAAATAATTCAAACATAAGTTGGGCCTGGTGGTGCACTCCTGTAATCCCAGGACTTGGGAGGCTGAGACAGGAAGATTGCAGGTCCATATTAAAGTTATCTTTTCCTTGTTTTTTCTTTGAGTCTCCTTTCTACCTATTTATCTTATTTCTTTTGTCCTGCCTCAGTACCTGTTATGGTTTGGATTTAAGATGTCTCCCCAATACTCATGTGTTAACAAATGCAGCCATGTTTGGAGTCAGGACATGGCTGGAGGTAAATCCCTGGGGGCATGGCCAGGGACAGTGTGTTTCCTGGGCCTGACCACTGAAGCATCTGGTCCTCTTTCTCTTTCTCTGGTGCCTGCCACTGCCACCATGAGCTAAGGGCAAGGACATTTCCTTTTACTTCCCACTTAAGTGTAAGTATTTCTTGAATTATACATCAAGAAATTCCTTGTTCATTTCAAAATTAGTAATATTAAATAAATTATTAATTCTTAGTATAAATATATATAAATTAAAATGATGATATCATATATACATGCCTTGAAATAATATGTACTAATTGTGCCTCTTTTGGAACTTGGATCTTTTGTGAATGACTTCAGTTTTGTATTATCTCTGACTTGGATCTTGGTGGTGGTAACAGGCACTGAAATAAGTTTTAAGTGTGAAATAAAGGATCCTAAGTAAATGATGAGCCATTCCATTCCAAAAAATGGATTCCTGCATTTTGGTAAAAATGATGTGACTCAGGCCAGGTGTTGGTGGCACATGCATGTCATCCCAGTACTTAGGAGGCTAACACAGGAGCATCACAGGTGGAGGACGGCCTCCACAATGTAGCAAAACTCTTAGGAATGCAGACTCTCAACAGTGAGACCCTGTTCCCAAACAAAAAATAAAAATGTCTGAGATTGAAACTTGGAGGTTGAATGTATGTCCCTAGGTTCATCTCCAGTATGAAAGAATAAAAATAATAATACAAAAGAAGGATGAGATTCATTAGAAAAGTTCAAGAGGGAAGCATTTAACTACTAGAGATGAGGTGGCCTAAGTTTATTGTACAGTGATCCCAGTAGACATGTACACCAATTCTATGGTTATTTGCACAGTTCTTAAATGCTTAATTAAAATAGTTGTGTCTAATGAAGTTAAGAGTCTTCACATTGACTTCCTAAGCCATACAATATTCAAAAATAAGCCCAGACCATATAATTTTCCTTGTAGTGTAATGTAGCCAAAATAGAAAGGCATCTCTGATTTAATCACAGAGATTAGGGCTCCCACCTCAATTTAAAAGTTGCAGGAATATTAATTTCTATTTAATCTTTCATTTAATTTGATGGATTTTTCTAAGAAGGTGGATGCATTTTGGATATTGACTTTGGAATTTCATAAACAATTTAAGCAATGTCTGCAACTGAAGTTCTAATTTCATAGAGAAAAATTCATATCCATATCTGTGGATTCAGGTCTCTGGGACATAGAAGGATGACGCCCCCACTCAAATAAAAAACAAGGTGTTTTACTACTTCAAAAGAAGTTACTCATTTGAAGGGTCTTTTGAATTTGGGAGGAAACACAAACAACCTTTGAATGCCATTATCTGACATATTAACTGAGTAAAGTGTAAGCCTACCAGCTAAGTGAGGTTGAAAATAAGAGGATCATTTCTGTTCATGGTGCTATGAAAATCACAGTTCTGAAGATCTAATTATAGTGTACTGTGGAATATTTGCAAAACTGCAATAGAAAAATCACATCACTGACATGTAATGTTTTGGAGAAAATGTTATACTTTTCTGTGGGTAATTGTTCACCTTTGATAATTTGCTCTTCACTTGATAGTAAATCATATTAGATCTTAAGCAGCAAATTATGGAGCAACAAATGATCCTATAATGTGAGCTGACTATCATGATACAGGTATTATCCACCAAGTTTAGGATTATTAGCAGTACAACATCTTCAAGTGAAAACGACGTTTATGAGGTTTGAAGAGATAGACTTAAGAAATTCTTGTGAGATTATTGCCAAATGGTCTCCTTTCTCTGGGCCAACACCTGTGTCATTCTAGAGAGTTGACTAAAAAGTGCTTCTGTTTACCTTTACTTCTGCATGAACATTTGGCACAATGAAAATAGAAAGTTGTACCAGTAAAACTCCAAAAATGAGCGTCCTGGAAAAGATAGGTGTTGAAAAAAATCTCAGTCAGCAAAACCTCAACCAGTGAATTTGTTGCTTTATCTTTTAAATTTTTATTGAAACCAGGGGTATTCTATCCCTGAGATACTCCCAGCCCTTTTTTTTTTTTTTCGGTACTGGGGATTGAACCCAGGGGCTTTCTACCTTTGAGCTATACCCCCAGCCCTATTTTTTTATTCTTTATTTTGAAACCGGGTCTCACTAAGTTGCAGAGTGCCTCACTAGGTAGCTGAGGCTGGCCGCGAACCCGGATCCTCCGGTCTCAGCCTCCCGAATGCTGGGATTACAAGCGTGCGCCACCACGCCCGGCTCTCCCAGCCCTTTTTACTTTTTATTTTTTTTTTAATTTTTAAACATGGTTACTCTAAGTTGCTCAGGCTGGCCTCAAACCTGTGATCTTCCTGTCTCATTCCCCCAAGCACTAGGATTACAGGCCTGAACCACCACACCCAGCTGTTGATTTACTTTTCATAGACAAAGTTACTGATGATATAGAAGTATTCCAATTCATGGCAATTGCTCATGGTTTAATCACATATTTACAGACTTCAAAAGTACAGGGTAGAAGATGTGAGAAAGATATACGAATAAACCTTATTTACATAATATGAAAATATCTGCATCATGTAAATGCTCACTGCAGAGGAGATTCAGTGGTGATAGACATCATTTTGTGTTTGCTGAATGTCAGTCGTGCTCTTTTCCAAACTTCTTACTTAGTGGTGTAGGTAGAAAAGTCATGGTTTTCTACCTATATTACTAAGGGAGCAAGTTCCCTCACCAGAGTTCAACTTCCTGCTGCTACCACAGAGTAGTTTATAGTTTATAGTTAGTATGAATGTGTAACAATAATCCCAAATTTAGTGTTATAAAGCAACCAGTTTATTCTGCACATGGATTATGTGTCCTGGGAATTTAGGCACGGTGAGGAGGGTTGTCTATACTCCATGATGTCTGAGGTATCAGCTGGAAAAATTAAAAAGCTGAGGGTGACTCCTTAGCTGCCTGTTGAAATCATCTGTGAGCGCCCTCCCTTATATGTCCTGGCTGTTTACCTCAGTCGGCCTGTTGAAGAGAAAAATCTACATCTGGTCTCCACTTTTAGTCCTACTATTTGGGTTTTTTGGTCCTTCCTTCCTTCTACCCTTCCTCCCTCCCTCTCTCCCTTCCCTCCCTTCCTTCCTACCTTCCTTCCAGAAATCTTAGAAGTATTATTTTCATTAACCTAAACTAGAAGCATTCCAAAGTTGTTTGGGATTCATAATACTGTGCTTGTTGCATTTCCAGAAGATGGTTTCCAAGGAAACAAGGTAAAAACAAGTGTTTTTAATACCTCTGCATCAAAGTTCACTTCTGCTATATTAATTACATTGATTGAAGAAATTACGATCATACACCCAAGTTTAAGGAAAGGAATCATAGAGCTCGCCAATTTATGAGAATATATAGCAGTGTAAGAACATTATGCGGGATGGGAAATTATGTTAGGATCATTTATGGAAACTGCTCTCTGTCACATCATCATTGAATATCCAGCATGTATCAGTTTTCAGAGAGATGACTCAGCCCTGTGGTTCCAGGTTGATTACAGTGAAAACCTTCCAACATGAAAAGGGAAGAATTTGTCTTCAAGAAGTAGACACAAAGGGTTCTCTTTTTCTTCCAGCAATGCTTACACAAGCAGCACAGTCCATGGACCTATAGAATGCCTTATTCATTATCATCTTCTCTCATGTACTGTGGAGTCTGATTCAGTAACTAATTTCACAGTGGACACATATGCCAAGCCTTCACTTGCCCTAGTTACATACAGTTATAGTCTGAACTGTGTTCCCTCAAAATTCATATATTAAAACCCTATCTAACCTCTAGTACCTCAAAGTATGTACTTGGAAATGGGACTTTAAAGAGGAAATAAACTTAAAATGAGACTGTTTGGGCGGGACCTAATCTAATCTAATTGGGTAGATTAAACGAAGAGAAAATTTGAACACACAAAAGAGACACTGGAATGTGTGCACAGAGAAAGGACAAGGTGAGAAGGTGCTACCTGTAAGAGAAAGAATGCATGTTCTGGAGAAACCAGACCTGCTGACACCTTGATCTTAGACTTCTAGAGTATAGACCTGATAGAAAAAAAAAAAAAGTATTGCTTAAGTTACCTAATTCTATATGACTTTGCATGGCACACCCTAGAAAATGAATACCTAGCCCATTACTATGATGTAACTGTTTCACAAAACAATGCTGCAATGGCTTACTAAATATTCAAACCACAAGCCGGGCATGGTGGCGCACACTTGTAATCCCAGCATTTGGGAGGCTGAGACTCGAGGATCTGGGTTCGAGGCCAGCCTCAGCTACCTAGTGAGGCACTCCACAATTTAGTAAGACCTTGTTTCCCTATTTCAAAATAAAGAATAAAAAATAGGGCTGGGGGTATAGCTCGGAGGTAGAAC
The DNA here is from genome assembly GCA_004027655.1 of Graphiurus murinus. NCBI lineage: Eukaryota > Metazoa > Chordata > Mammalia > Rodentia > Gliridae > Graphiurus > Graphiurus murinus. The sequence continues at coordinate 26,094 of PVLC010011350.1, forward strand.
GCCCCTGAGTTCAATCCCCAGTACCGAAAAAAAAAAAAATCAAACCACATAATTAGAGAGAATATCCTGAATGGCTGTAATTCTATATTTAAAGATATATTTACCAATATATGACATTGTTTCCTCAGAGGCCAAAATAAATGTTGTAGATATAAAAGAATATACATGTAATTTTTTTCTTTCATTATTATACCAAATCTATTTACAGAATTCTTGCTCCCTAACCTAGTATTTTTTTATTCAGTTCAGGTTTATGCGTTAGTTACAGAGGTTATACTTTCATCAGGGAAGACAATATTTTTATTGAGGGATAAATTGAAATTGTCATCCAGATGCTTTGAGCTCCTAATTCCTCTATTAAAGTGATGATTAAAAAAGGCCAGAGTGGTTGGTACGTGAAACTGGTTGCTGTGACAAAATGGGGGTGAAGATAGCCAGTATATAGAACCCAGGAAATTTAAGACATCTCTTTTAAAATTTTCAAAACCAATTGTAAAAATTAATGAAAAAAAAAAGTAACAACAAAATGGCATGGCCATTAAGGATTCAGAATCAAGATTTGGCTTACTCAGAAATAAATACAAATCAACTGAAATATAAACTCAAGGTCAAAAGAAAGGTAGAGTGGAGAGCTCAAGAAGGAAAGATGTGAATAGTGACTAAAAGCTCATGACCAATTTTAGAAACTAGGAATGTTGTAGCAATGTATATTTTACATACAAATGCATATTTATATATATACTATTAATTTTCTCCTTTCTTATTTTTATTGTTTTATATGATGGGTCTTTCAGTAGTTACTTTTATAATATATTCTTTGTGTTACAGACTATTTAGGAAGGATTGTAACCTGAACTAGAAGAGAAGCTAACACTGAAACTAACATTGTCCAGAATGTTTATGATGTTTTTTTTGTTTTTTTATTTTGCGGTACTGGGGATTGAACTCAGGGGCATTCTGCCTCCGAGCTACACCCCAGCCCTATTTTTTATTCTTTATTTTGAAACTGAGTCTCACTAAGTTGCGGAGTGCCTCACTAGGTAGCTGAGGCTGGCCGCAAACCCGGATCCTCAGGTCTCAGCCTCCTGAATGCTGGGATTACAAGCGTGCGCCACCACGCCCGGCCTTGATGTTTTTTTTTTTTTTTAATTTTAGGGTGAGAATTAAGTGAGGCCATTTTTGGAGGACCATCTTTTTTAGTGGAAGCATAAATATATTTATTATTATTATTATTCTTTGGGGGATTTAATTCATGAGTATTCTACCTCTGTGGCACATCATCAGCCCTTTTTAAATTTTTGTTTGGAAACAAGATCTCACTAGGTCATTAGGTCGCTGAGAGTCTCACTATGTAGCTGAGGCTGTCCTCTTTTTTTTTCTTTCTCATTTTTTTATTGGTGCATTGTAATCACACATCTTTGTTAGGTGCAAGCTGGTAAAGGCATACATGCACACATTTCTCATTTAACCCTTCCCCAATTCCCAATTCCCGCCCCACTCCCTCACCCTTCCTCCTTCTCATGTTCAGTTTAGTGATTGACTTTGATGTTTGTGAAAGTACATCATGTGCCTTAGGGTGTTCCTCTCCATCACCTTCAGTTAGATCACTTTCTTTGCTCATCTAAGGTTTCTCCTTGTTACTTTTTGTGACTGACTAGTCTCACTTAGCATAATGTTTTCCAGTTCCATCAATTTCCCTGCAAATGACATGGTTTTGTTCTTCTTTATAGCTGAGTAAAATTCCACTGTGTACATATCCCATAGTTTTGTAATCCATTCATCTGTTGATGGACATCTTGGCTGGTTCTATAGTTTGGCAACTGTGAATTGTGTAGCTAATCCTCCTGTCTTAGCCTCCCAAGAACTAGGATTACAGACCTGCACTAACATGCTTGGTTAAAATATTATTTTAAGGTAGTTACAGATAGATGATGATAGATGATAGATAGATAGATAGATAGATAGATAGATAGATAGATAGATAGATAGATAAATGATAGATATTGGGAGAAAGAGAAGAAGGAGGGAGAGAAGGGGAGAAGAAGAGAGAAGACAGGTGTAGAGAAGAGAGGAGAGGAGAGGAGAGGAGGATAGGGAAAGTGTTTATAAATGCCAGTAGGGAAAGGAATCAAATGTTTCATTCATCTTTTAATGTCAGTTAAAAAATTACCTTCCTATGTCCTCCCTTGAAATGCAGAGAAAAAGTTATATTTCTAGGGAAGGAGGGATAGGGAGTGAATCAAGGGAAAGTTCACCAGTGCTGTGTTCATGTATGTTACTATCACAATGAACTACATTATGATGTGAGACTCTAATGAACCCATAAAAATATTAAAATAAAATAAAAGTTATATTTCTCCATTACCAGATGGCTTCCTGTTAGTTTGTGTCAAAGAGGCACACTACACTTAGATTGGAAACCAAAAGGAACAGAGAAAGACATAAGCATTAAAAATAAAAGCCAACTTCAGCAAAGGATACACATTGCAGGAGTACTGGTTTATCTCATTGGGGCCACAGAATGGTAAGAAGATAGTCAAATTTATATGGACTTGAGGAAGGACAAAACTGATATAAGTAAATTAACATGGTCCAATCAGGAGAGGTCTGAGCATATTCTTAAAAGACTGAACTGTGAATTGTGCCTGGCTCTTGCATGGGCTGTATGTGACGTTTTAAAATTGCATATATATTTATGGGTACAGTGTGATGATAATCCAATACATATTCACAATGGGTGATAATTATGTAAGAGTAATTAGCATAATAATCAACTCAAACATTGTTTCTTCATGTTGTCATTGTTTGAAATCCTCTCTTCTGTTTTAAAATATTCAGCCAATTATTGATAACTATAGTCACCTACTCTGTTATAGATCACTTGAACTTATTCCTTCTCTCTACCTGTAATTTTGCTTTTGTGTCATTCCATAGTAATTCTCAGATTCAGGTTTAAGCCCTAAAGTGGAATTCTGAAATACCTTTCACAGAACTCACTTCCTTTCCAAAAACATTTGAGGATACCACATTTTCCTTATGGCATTCTTCATCTCCAAGTTTCTTAGTGTGTAGATCAGAGGGTTGAACATAGGGGCAATGATGGTGTAGAAAAGCGCAAACACTTTGTCTTCTGGAAAAGTTACATTTGGTCTGATGTAAATGAAGAGGACTGGCACAAAGAATAGGACGATGACTGTTAGGTGAGAACTGCAAGTTGAAAGAGCTTTGGCCCGGCTCTCTGCAGGGTAAACCCTGATGGTGTACAATATCAGAAAATAGGACACTATCAAAATCATAAAAGTGATCAGAGCAATCAGTCCTGAATTAACAATTACCAGGAGACCAATTTTGTATGTATCAGTGCAAGCCAACTTCAGCAAAGGATACACATCGCAGAAGTAGTGGTCTATCTCATTGGGGCCACAGAACGGTAAGAAGATGGTGAGAAGGAACTGACTGGCGGAGTGTATAAATGCCCCAGTACAACAAGCTATGATGATCCTGTTGCATCTCTGCCTGCTCATGATGATGGTGTAGTGCAGAGGCCTGCATATGGCCACGTAGCGGTCATAGGCCATCCCTGTGAGGATGAAGATCTCAGTGCCTCCAAGGAAGTGAATGATAAAGAGCTGTATCATGCAGTTGTTATAGGAAATAATCTTCCTTTCTGTAAGTAAATCAGCCATTAGTTTGGGTGTCACCGTGGATGTGTAGCAAAGATCAGAGAGTGAGAGGTAATTGAGGAAGAAATACATGGGTTGGTCAATTAGTTGAGTGCATGTGATAGAAATCATTATGAGCACATTTCCCATCCAAATAGCAATATAGCAAAACAAAAATAATACAAAGCAGACAACTTCAATATTCTTATTTTGAGAAAGTCCCCGGAGAATAAACACAGTGACGTTATTCCTATTTTCCATGGTCCAGGGCAGTAAAAATACATACCAGCTACCTGAAAAGACATAATGCATACGTCAATGCTAGAAATGTTATGGTGAGTACTGATTATAACACTTATTATTAGAAAACTAATATCTAATGAATAAGATTCCAAAGTTTCCTAAAACAAAAATTTATATTTAATAAAAAAATTTTATTTTGTTTTTCTTTTCAAATTAATCTCATACGCTAATCATAGGCTATTTTTTTCAGGAAATTATGTTCAAACTCAACATTAATAGAAACAAATGCATTTAATCAAATAATTAAAAACTGGTTAAATTGTTATTAGTTTGTAAAACATTTCCCAAAATACAACTAAGTCCTTATAAATGAACTATTTTGGCATCCTGACAAACTCAAATATTGTTAAGGATGAAAGTGTAAGTCAAGTGTAAGTCAAAGTGTTATATTTTTAGCTCATCTCGATGCTCATTTAGGAGTAAAAACACTTTAGGAGTGTAAAAAATGTTAAGGACTTTACTGATAAAGTAACTTTTGACCACTGAACTGTCACTTATCAAATCAGAACTTGAAATTAGAATTTTATGATTCCAGAGATGGAGTTTACACACAAATTTGCAGAACCAGGATATCATTAAATTTAATGTGAAAAATCTTCCCTTTTTTATAATCATCTTATTCATTTGTATAAATCAGAGAGCCTTCAAAGTGATTGTTTTTTTATTCATGTAAGCCTTTCTAATATGTAAATCTCAAAACAAGATGATAAGCCAAATATTTTCTTTTCTCCAAGACTAGAAAAATATAGACAATAAAAAAAGCTATATACAAAACCTATTTCTCAGCCAGGCGTGGTGGTGCACGCTTGTAATTCCAGCATTCAGGAGGCTGAGACCAGAGGATCTGATTTCGAGGCCAGCCTTAGCTACCTAGTGAGGCACTCTGCAACTTAGTGAGACTCAGTTTCAAAATAAAGAATAAAAAATAGGGCTGGCGGTATAGCTCGGAGTTAGAATGCCCCTGAGTTCAATCCCCAGTACAGCAAAAACAAACAAACAATAAAACCCTATTTCTCTCTCCCACAAATATAATCCACTGATGGAAGGAAGCTATAACTCAGGTATCTGGGTAAAGCACACTGAATCTCCTGCTTCCAACCTTCCAGAATGCTACAACAACCACAATAGCCCATCTTCAAGAAAAATGGACTAGGAAAGAAGAGATCATGATTCATTTTCTAGTCCAGCTCTTCATTCACTTTAAGAACTTGTAGTCACCTCTTCTTGATTTCAATCTGTAAAGTAATAAATCTAGTAATGATTTATAAGACATTTTTCAAGCTGGGCATGGCTGAGACAGGAGGATCTCAGGTTTGAGGCCAGCCTCAGCCACTTAACAAGAACCTAAGCATCATAGTTAGACCCTTTTTCAAAATGAAAAATATAAAAATGTAAAGTTTGAGGGTATAAATAGGAGGTAGAAGGCCCCTGGTTTCAATCTCTAGTGCAGAAAACAAGAACAAGAAGAAGAGAAGGAGAAGAAGGAAAAGGAGGAGGAGGAGGAGGAGGAGGAGGAGGAGGAGGAGGGAGGGGAAGGAAGAGAAAAAAAAAGAAACTTTTAAATTAAGATTTTGTCTCACCCTTAATCTATCATGACCAGTTATTTCTTATGTAATACATAAACAACATAGCATGCTATGAATAAATGTATGGCCTCAGTAAGCTACTTAAGTACACTAACCACAGAGATTCTAATAATCCTTATATCACTTTACAATCCAAGCAATCCCATTTTGCAAAATAAGGTATTGTCATAAAGATATTAACCAATTATCAAAAGGCCACATAAGTAATAAGTACTATAGTTTATACCTCATTAGGCAATACATTTAAAATTTAATCCATTTAACACAGTTCTTGATATAAAATGTAATAAAATATTTGATATTATTATTATTTAAAACAGGTCACAAATGATCCAAACAATTTAATATTTAGCCTACACCAAATAAACTCTATGCATGCTTAATTTGTATCATTCTAAATTTCTCAGAGAAGCTTTATTACCCTGTATTCAACAAAACTGAGGATGCTTGCAAAAGCTTAGTTTTAAATTTTAGCCACCTCTCCAAGATAGGTAATGCTTTTTTCAGATGGTAATATTGCTGGTGAGTACAGTGCTACTGAGTAAATGTTGAGATAATTAACTATTGATTACTACTTAAATACATGAAAGAATCTCTAAACTCACCATGGGGCTCAATAAAAAATTACATCCAATCCTTTTATTTTTATTTATCACTTATAAAATACAGGCTACCATTGATTTAAACAACTATAATTAAATGTTATTAAATGATTGAAATAAATATCTTCAAAGATTTTTGAACAATACATAAATACGTTATTTAATAATTGAATTTATTACTATAATAATCAATAGATGCAATACGGGGAAGAAGCAGAACAAATAGAGATAAGGAAAACACAGATTCAAAGCTATGTGATATTTCCAAACTTTTTTGTAGTGATCTGCCTAGGGTCACTAGCTAAGTTATTATATCTCTTCTTTTCTCTTCTCTTCTCTTCTCTCTTCTCTTCTCTTCTCTTCTCTTCTCTTCTCTTCTCTTCTCTTCTCTTCTCCTCTCCTCTCCTCTCCTCTCCTCTCCTCTCCTCTCCTCTCCTCTCTCTCTCTCTCTCATTTGAGAAGTATGGGAGTATGGAACAACAATCATGGTTGTGGTTATTGCAAGGATTTTACTTACGTTTCAAATTTTTTCATGATTTTTATTAGCCTGTAAATCATTTTTCTTTAATCAATACTTTGATGGCTACTTTCCACCAAAAGTTCTAATATTTTCTTTTTCTTATTTAAAAGTTGCTGCCCAAATAAGCATCACTTCCCCATTAAGTCTACCCATACCTCTGAAATGTCACATCACACCCTGGATGGACAACTTCTTGAATTTATTAACATCCTCATCTCAAAACAAGTTAGTCTATCAAATTCAAAGAGGATGTCTGTGCTTAATTTTAACTAACAATCTGTTTCCTATATCATGGAGGCAAAAATAGATATCACACATTCAGACAAGATAATGGGAAGAAACATTTCACCACACATGTTCTCAATCGTTGTGCTTCTGTTCTTTTTGCTTCCTTTACATTGTTTTATCTCTTTCTTCATTGAAATTCTGATAATTTTCCTACTGTTCAGATTCTTTTATTTCAGTTTTCTGGATTTACATTTCATCCTGCATAGATCATCAGCTATTCAGAGAAAAAGCCTCTGTGGTGTTAGAGACAACTGACACCTGTCACTCACTCAGTGTTCACACGAGCAGCGGGAAGTCATACACTCAGACCAACAAGTTGAAGACAAGTGGTATAATTTAAGTACTCAAGTGAACCAAATCACAATCACCACTAAAATTATTTCTAGAGATATAGAAATATAGTAAACTTTCTAAAACTATACTTTGTATATGTGCGCTAGAGCACTGATTATTCCTTCCATGTTGCTTGAATTTACCTCACCAAATTATAAACTTACCAGGTCCGTTGTCCTTTAGATCCAAATTAGCAGATCTGTTTAGGCTAGCTAGAATCTGGACTATAAATAGCATGCAAGCCACAGCTAATTTTGCCAGTGATTAAAGAATCATAGTCATTATATATCCTCCTGGGTCCCAGTGACTGAATTTCCCCGCACTTTACTCAAAGAGTTGTTTTCATGAAAACAAATGAAATGGAAGTGTCTTTGAAGAATGTGTCATTTTTATAATCCCCATTTATTGATGGAAAAAGGATAGCACTGTATCTTATGATAGGTAATGGTATTTGTCTTTTTTTAAAATATATTTATTAATTATCTGATAAAATTAAAATGGATTTTGCAAGTATTAGTTAAAGGAAAAAGAAGATAATAAACCTTAGAATTGTGTGGATTTAGAAAACTTTTAAAAGGTTACAAATGTTTCATTTTTCCTCAAGTCTCTGTATTATTTCTATATTTCTGTATTATTTCTTTATTTCCTCTTTTTCTTCAATACCTATATCAAAAGTCAGAACTGATTTTCAATGTGCTATGTAAGCAGAATAAATCACAGTGAATGTATGTTGAGCACTTACTGTGACCAATGTACCAAATACTCTCATGTAATGTTTCCAGTGACACAAGGTGATGAACACTAAGTGTATTTATTTTAACCATGAGACATCCTCCTTATGCATAAAATACATGCAAAGCCCAGACAAGGAAGAGGTTACTACTAAACATGAGGAAATAGCTAATTCTGGAAAAGAGAGTGAGGACAGAAAATGACGTAGGGTCACTGTGGGGATCGTGGCAGGAGTCCACCTCTTGATTTTTATGGAGGTATTTCCATTGTAACTCCCTTCCTCCTCCTCCTGCTCTTTCTCCTCCTCCTCCTCCCTCCTCCTCTTTCTCTTCTTCATTTTCCTTCATCTTCTTCTTCTCTCTCCTTCCTTTTTATGTAATATCTTTAATAATTCAAGTATATGAATACAATTTAAGATAACACTAAAACCATATTCAATACACCAAGGCTATCCCATGATATTTGATTGACCTCGAAAGATTTAACTTGAAACCAATTCTGGGGATATTCTCTTTGTGCAGGTCATTTTCTACACTCCTAAGAAAACCAGTGTTAAGTCATTATGACACTTTTAGATGTCTCCTGTACCCGGGTATTATTTCCATAACTATTTCTCTTCTTTAACACAGAAGAAGTAATTTCATGAGACCCCTTCTGGGCCTTCCCTTTCCTGACCTTGTAGACATTCTCAAAGCTCTCCTCTGGGTTCCTGTGTCTCTAGCTGTTTAGACTTACTTCTTCTTTTATTTTTATATTTATTTATTTATTTATTTATTTATTTATTTATTTATTTATTTATTTATTTATTTGCAGTACTGGGGATGGAACCTAGGGGCATTCTACCTCTGAGCTACAGCCCGAGCCCTATTTTTTATTCTTTAGTTTGACACAGGGTCTCACTAAGTTGCAGAGGGCTTCACTAAGCAGCTAAGGCCGGCCGCAAACCTGGATCCTCCAGTCTCAGCCTCCCAAATACTGGGATCACAAGTGTGTGTCACCACACCAAACCTAGACTTACTTTTTCAATTAGTAAGAACATTTGTGTCCATGGATTCTTTCCTCCAAAGAAAAAGTATCTAGATATGTCTTTTTATTCCAGTTGTTTTCAAGAAAAAGAAAGTTAAGTATATATAATGCATACTATTCCTCTAGCTAGACACAAATACTCTTAAAGTATATGTGTTCACTTTAATAAGATGAAATTAGTTGAGACTTTATATACATTTCTCAAGCTATGTTTAAATTATCATATTATTAATTCTTAAAACAGCCAAAAAAACAAAGAAAAATAACAGTTGCTCTTTTATTTATAGTGATAATTACATGTGATATTTGGGAGTATTTTAATATGCTCTTTAGACATATATTTGTATATATTTGAGTATTACATGTATTTAATTTTAATATAATCAATTCTTTATTTAAAAAATTTAATTAATGTCATAGTATTTTCTCTTATGTATAAAATTCTTAGTGAAAAATATCTTACCCATAAAAATTGCAATATTTTTGTATCACAATGAGCCTCACTCTGATGTACACTTGCAGTGTGCTAATAAAAGTATAAAAAATGATGGAATAAATCTATTTCAAACATAAAAACAACAATCACTCTTTGTGATACTACACAAAATTTAATAAAACTCACTACAAATTTAATAATATGTTGGTATCAATGAGAAATACAATTATAAAATGAGTTATTTTTCTTACACAAAGTAGAAATTAAAAGCTTTTCTGGGTTGATTTAATTAGAAAGGTTTTGTAAAGTTATAGTAGAATTTGAGTAGTCAATAAAAAGGCTATTAATAAAAAATAAACAATGAGTTAAGATGCTGAAAGGTGAACTTGCTCTTTATAAAGGATGCTGTGATACATAAGTGATAAAAGCCTAGCTCATTGTATGCAAAAATTTTATTTTGAATCTTTAAAGTATGCTAAAAATCTGGACAACTCTAAAGGTTAACAAGTCATACTTCTCTTTATCTGCCTGTCTTTTATATAAGCCTAAACAATTTAAGAACTTTGAGAGAATCTGTTGGAAACTATGTTTCATTAAATGACATGATGTCTTCTTTGAATTCATTTTTTCAAGAAGATGATAATGAAGGCAGAATCGCCAGTAATAAGAAGTCATATCCAGAAAAAATATAGAACTAGTCATATAACTTCTGTTGTAAATGTTTAATGTTTTAAGGAATAATAATTCTATCTTATCTCCACTAACTAATTTTCTTTCATATGCCATCTCAATTTATCATCTCATGTTTAAGTAACATTGATAATTTTTCTCCTCAGTTTTATAGTGAAAATGAAGAATATAAGCAGCATAGAAGTTTATTGAATTGACTAGAGTTGTGCAGTGAATAAATGGTAGACAGGCATTCCAATCAAAGTATAGTGATTGATTCATTGCTCTTTCTTTCTTCCCCCATGCTTTCAGATTTGGCCACTGATGATGGATAAAATATATCAGTCATTTATGTTCTGACTTTATACCCAAGTTTTATTGTGATCCATCATTCATGACATTTTAAAACTGCTTTCAAGAAAAGCAGTTTTAGAATTTTTGATCAAAAAGAACATGTAGGTAGTTTATATTATGAAATAAAATGAATATGAAGGTGTCATATTCTTTTATAAATTCATAGAAAAACAGGACCAGTTGTAGGATTTGACATTCATAATCCTATTTACCTAAAATGTGTACACATTGTCTTCTAAGACTTGGTTTTACAGAAGTGATCTAATCCAGAACAACTTTCATTCTTTGCTAATAAATTGTTGTGGGGGCCCAGAGCATTGACATTGTGCATCCGCACAGTTGCTTGTGCAAACAGTGCCTTCACAGTCATGGGTAAGCATCTCTGATGTAATGGGTGTGTACACACATATTGTACATATGCACTTCATATAGTTATGCTTAAATGATTAACATGCATATGCATATCCCACTGATGTGGGCAAGCGCCATTTTATGGAGAACCCTAATTTAAGGAAAGGGTCTATGGAACAACGTTGCTGTTTGCTATTTGTTCTCCTCCAGATGGCAGCTCCACTGGGAATCTCAATGCCTGCAATCATAGCTGGCCCCTGACTAGGCCCCTGACATTTGGGAAAACTGTAATTTATATAATCCTTCAATATAAACTAGCTGGATTTGCCTCTCATATCATATTCCTTTCTTTCCTTCCTGTTGAAATCACCTTATTAAATTTCATTGCATATTATTTGTCACTTACTTTTTTTTTTGGTACTAGATACTGAATCTAGAGGTGCTCTACTACTGAATTTACATTTCCAGCCCTTTAAAAACATTTTTGGACAGGGTCTCATTAAATTGTGCATTGGAAAAGTTAAATGTAATTATACTATTTAAATAGCAGCTTTGTTAATATCATAGTGTTATTTGCCTTGTGTTCGTTATGTATCAGTGATATAAAAATATTTTTGGCATTTCCCTGGTTCCTTTAGAAAAGCAATTGTAGATATATACTCTTCACAATATCTACAAATAACATATTTCCTCCTTGTATATATTGGTATGTAGAATTGGTATGGAAATTTTACTTGTCTTGCCTAATTTGCTCCAATGAAGGAAAAGAAGAAATATAACCTTGCTGGAGTGGAGGGAAAATAAAATCATCAGAGCAAGAATGAAAGAGAGGAGAGAGAGAGGGAGAGAGAAAGAGAGAGAGAGAGAGATTCTAAAAAGAGCTAATAACAAAAGAAACATAGATACAGAAGTCAGTTAATAAGTCAATGATCTAAAACCCTGCTATTCTTCTGGATCAGTAGACATACATTAGCAGTGAACTATTACTCTTGCACTAGATGGTTTAGGGTATGAGACACAAAGGAAAAACTAATAATAAGAAAAAGGAATTGAAATAAAACAAATGTTGTACTCCTATTGACAGATTGGTATAGGACTCAAATTTGTTGTTGAAAAATATTAGAGAGTTTAAGAAAGTCAAGAACCACAAATGTTATATATCCATATCTGTGCGAATATGTATACATATGTATGTGAAAACGATCACATAGTACATATATATGTATATATGTGTGTATATATATGCATAGATAGATGCACACTAATATGAAAAATAATATTTGAAAACTATATAAATATCAAATTATGTAACAAACTTTGAAATAACTCTATGAGTCAAGAAAAAAATCAAGAGACAAATTTTAATTTTAATGTAAATGAAAACTGCAGGATAGTACAGATGAGTTTATGGAATGCTATTAAAGCAATAATTATAGGAAAAATTATTGCATAAACATTTATATTGAAAAAGAAGAAAGCTGTAGAATCAATGTCTTCAGTTACTACCTTATAAATACAAAAACAAGAATAGGCTAAACTAGAGAAGAGAAAGGGAAACTAATAAAATTCAAAGTAATTACTGATACTAAGAATCAGAATGCATATCACTACAGATTCTGCAGATATGAAAAGGCTAATAAATGAAAAATGTAAACAAGTATGGCAAAAATTCTACAATTTGATTTTTTAATGATAAAAAAAAACTGACTACAATTTTTTTTTTTTTTTTGGTGTGTGTGGCGGGGGGTGGGGGTTGGTACTAGAGATTCTAACTCCAAGCTACACCCAAGGCCTATTTTATTTTTCATTTTAAAACTGGGACTTGCTAAGTTGGTAAGGGCCTCGCTAATTTGCTAAAGCTATTCTCAAATCTGTGATTCTTCTATCTCAGCCTGCCAAATCCTGGGATTATAGGCATGTGCCATCACACCCACCTCTGGCTCAAGTTTTGAAAAGATATTTCAATCTTCAGAAGAGAAGATAACTAAATGATGGACACATAGGCTGGTTCCATAATTCGGCCATTGTGAATTGTGCTATGGTAAACATGGGTATGAATGTACCTCTAAAGTATGCTGACTTGAATTCTTTAAAACTTTGACCCTGCCTATGAAATTTCAGAAGAGAAAGTACTACAACTTCAGAGAACATGTGTACACATCTCTTTTTAAAACATTTTAAACAAAATATTCTGTGTAGTCTTTTTCAATACATAATTTATTTTACTGCCATCATGTAAGATTTAGCTGGAAATACTATAAAAAATGAAGCTCGATTAAAAGAATTTTCTTCATAAAACCATTTTTAATCTATTTTTTAAGAATTCTCAAAAGGTTGTCTGGTCTCATACATAAATTTCAAAGTAAATGATTATTAAAAGTCTGCATCATCATCAGAATTGATTATTCTATATGAAAAGACACCCTTCCTTTAAGCTAGAATGTTTTTTAATATACATATACTCCCACTTGATTCAATTCTACTAGTGGGATTATCACTTTACTGAAGTTTTTTTAGTTCCTGATCCCTGATATCTATACATGAACAATTTGCATCCAATGATTTGATGACTAATAGTACTTCTTGGCGACAAGTAAAATTTTCCTATTTAGCATACTAAGTAGTACAAATCAATTATGCTGTTCTTCTGAAAATATCTTTCGACACCAAACCTTTCTCATGGCCTTCTTCATCTCTGTATTTCTCAGTGTGTAGATGAGAGGATTGAACATAGGAGCAATAATGGTGTAAAACAGAGCAAAGATTTTGTCTTCGGGGAAAGTGGTAGGAGGTCTAAGGTAAGCAAAGATGGAAGGTCCAAAGAATAAGATAACCACGGTGATATGAGACCCACAAGTAGAGAGGGCTTTGCGTCTTCCCTCTGCTGAATGATTTCTTAAGGTGAATAGTATAACAACATAAGACCCAAACAAAATAACAAAGGTTACTAAGGCAACCAGTCCTGAGTTGGCAACCATGAGGACACCGGTGATATAGGTATCAGTGCAAGCAACTTTCAGCAAAGGAAAAATATCACAATAGTAGTGATCAATTTCACTGGTGCCACAAAAGGGCAACTGGATTATCATAGCAAACTGGGAAAAGGAATGGGCAGCCCCACCAGCCCAAGCAGCCAAGATTAGGATATTGCACCTAGTTCTGTTCATGATAATCATATAATGGAGAGGTTTGCAGATAGCAACATAGCGATCAAAGGCCATGACTGTAAGTATTAAGACTTCAACCAGCCCAAAGAAGTGCATGACGAGAACCTGTAACATGCAGGTGAAATAGGAGATGGTTTTTCTTCCCATTAGCTGATCACCAATCAGTCTGGGTGTCACACAGGAGGTATAGCAGATGTCCATAGAAGATAAGTGACTGAGGAAATAATACATTGGCTGGCTATAAAGATAACTGCATCTAATGGAGATAAGGATCAGAAGGTTTCCCACCAAGATGGCAAGATAACACAATAAGAAGAACACAAGGCAAAATATTTGTATGTTCCAGTTAGAAGAAAGGCCCATGATAATGAATTCTGTTATATTCTTCTGACTTTCCATATATTATGTGTTCACTCAAATAATTGAGTATCTGTGGGAAAATGAATTTAGAGAAAACATTTGCAATAAGATCACAATCATGTAAACACTTTTAAGGAGTCATGGAAACCATATGCAATGGTGCATGACTGTAATCCATGCTACATATTTTTTGTTTCACTTCTTGATAGTTAGGTTTCATAAAAACTCTCACACCAAGGCAAAACGAACTTCCCAGATAAGGAGAAGATAGTCAATCATCCAGCATTGATTTAGACCATCTGTTCACCATTTCCCCAATGGTTGCTTTACATTTTTCACTTCTGTTACCATTTATGATACATTTTAGAAAGCACATGTAGAATTATATTTAAATTCTCATTTCACAAAAGTGGTTTTCACTTGTACAAGACAAATTTAACTTCCCTAAGTTTGAATTTCAATATTTATAAAACTATAAAGACAAATATTGCCTTCAGGGAAAGAATGAAGTGTACATGATATTATGATACATACATTCCTGAGAGAATAAGATGTACATAACCAATAACTATTTACTTTTAGTTTATTCTTTTCTTTATATGAATGAAAGGATTAAAATTATTTGAAATGTCCTACAAGCATACATATACCCACAGTCAAACATTTTTAAATAATCAGGAATAAAGCAGTAACATAGATATTAGAAAGGCAATCCAATCTTGGATGTCAGTACTGTTTCATTGACAAAATGGAATAAATATTATAGCATTATTGTTTACTTGGGGGAAATTATTAACACTTAATTTTAAATAACTATCTTTTTATTTATCAAAATTAAGCTAAAATCTCAACTTTAATCTTTGGCTTACTATTGAACAGTCATACTCACTGTCAGCATTGTAAAAATGTTTCTCCTAGATCAGTACACCAATGTCCACAGATACTAAATGTATACTTTTCTACTGACGACATCAGCATGTGCTTTTATTACAAACTTACTTCACCTCATTCAGTAAATTTAGATAGTTTTTTAATAATAATCTTTGGAAATGTGGGAATTCTTCCAAAATTGGAGGCCGGCAACTTGAATGTTTTATAATTTTTACATGTATTACTCATAAAGAATGCAACAGTTGAAATAATGCTATGAATGTATACAAAATTACCAATTCCAATCTCAAAGACATGGAGGGGGAGAATGAAGGAGGGGACACACAGTGGAGAGGGCACCAAGAGCTGTGTGCGTGTATTTTTTCTGACAGTCTAAACCCCAATATGACATAAAATTAAAATATACCAAGTAAAAATTATTTAAAAATCCATTCACATTAAGCCTCCATCCATCAAAAACAGAAAAATTCAAACACTGTTTGCAATATACAATAAAGCCTACCATTGAAAAACATGCATTTTATTCTTGCTCAAATTTTGATGGGACACATCTTCAGATACCCTTAAAATAATGGAATAAATACCAAATACATCTAGTTATCATACAACAAGGATTATAAGAATGATTACCTGCATATCAGTTGTGGGTGGGCTTGATGGTAGTTTGATGATACTCAGGGAAATGTCTTGTTCACTTGCTTATCTTCCTCAGTTATGAAGTTTTCTAACATTTCCCTGGAATTTACACCTACAATGAAAGGCCAGACTATATAAATCAGTGACTCAAACAAATTTAGGTCATTTCTCAAAAAATTCAAGATTGATTTTCTCTTGTTTTTAAGGAGAAAGTGTCAATATTTTACAAGAAGAGTAAACATTTAAATATTTCTGAAAACTATCTGAGATTCACATTGAAGTATTTATTCATTTCACAAGAAAAGGATCTAGGATTTTAATTGCTGGTAAAACTTTCTAACACCTGCTTATGATTAAAGGTAAAAAAAAATTATTTAAATATCTGCTAAAAGAGCATACATAGTTACACTCTAAGAGTCATCTCTTTTATCCCCATTGTCAGGACAAATTGAACTGCAAGAGCCAAATACTTACTGAGAAGAGATCGTAGATTTGTTTTTATTTGGAAAGAAATTGTTTTCCCAGAAGCATCCTTAAAAGATCAGTGTGTGCACACACACACCTCAGTTGTCCAAGGTTATATTCCTCATTCCTCCATGGAATTTTAATATCATGAATTGACTTTCTATTTTTGCAATAGCACTTTCTTAGCACTGTGTCTCTAGAGGCCCAGACCCAGAGAAGCTCAGACCCAAAGAAGCTCAGACTCAGAGAAGTTCAAGAATTCTCCTAGTCCTAGCTAATTTGCTCCCATGAAGGGAAGTAGGAAACTTGGATAGCCTTACAGGAATAGAGAGAAAAGAAAATCAGAGGGGAGAGAGAGAGAGAGAGATGAGAGAGAGAGAGAGAGAGAGAGAGAGAGAGAGAGAGAGAGAGAGAGAGAGAGAGAAACAGATAGATTCATAATTCTATCAAGACAATATAAAAGAAATGCAATGTATAAATCAGTTAGTAAGTCAATGATCTAACACCTCACTATTATCCTGGAGCAATAGACTCATATTAGCAATGAACTGTTACTCTTATACTGGATGCTTTGAGGTATGAGACACAAAGGAAAAACTAATAATAAGCAAAAGAAGTTTAAATTAAAAAATATCCTAATCCTATTGATTAGTCAAACTTGTTAAAATTATCAGAAGAGTTTAAGGAAGGTGAGAACCAAAAATATAAATTCATGTGTGTGTGTGCATATATACATATGTATACATATACATGTGTATAAAGGTATATGTGTATGTATTTAAACAGAATCACATAGAATACACACACAGATATACACTCACATATTTACATGAAATATATCTGGAAATCATATAACAAACTTTAAAATACCTTCATGGATCAAGACAAAATTAAAAGGCAAATATTTATTTTAATTTGAATGAAAATTAGAGCAAAATAATATGATGAATGGGATGTTGTTATACCAGTACTTACTAGAAAATTTATTACATAAACAGTTATATTGGAAAAGAAGAAAGGTGGGAAACTAGTGTCTTCATTTGCTATCTTATAACTACAAAAACAAGAGCAGATTACATAAGAGTGAGATGAATAAAGGAAACTAAAAAAGATCAAAGTGAAATCAATAACAAGAAAAGGAAATGAAAAGGGAAAATTGAAACAAAAATTATTTGAGAAATTCAATAAAATTGATGAACTTCTAGCCATAATAATAAGAAACAAAGGAGAGGAGATTGCCATTATCAAGACTGAAAGTCTCTTAGCCTTAGAGTCATCTTCTTAGAATCCTCTGCATCATGAGAGACAAGTGGAAGAAGAAGCACATGCACAGGCTGAAGTACAAGAGAAGATGAGGAGGAGGTCCAAGTAGAGCAGAACATGCACCAGAAGACCAAAGAGCAGAAATAAGGAATGACACAGGCCAACGATGTCCGTACCAGTTGTTGTATCACATGCTACTGTCCAGAACGTGTCTCAATGGATCTAGAACTTCCATCACCATCAGATTACCAAGGCTACCTCTGAAAGAGACACTTTGCTCATAACAAATGACCCTGCTGGTCCTTTGCCCTGGACCTTTGGCATTCTCAACTAGTTCTGTTCTCAATTATGGCCAAGTCTAATGCATGTAAAGTAAGTCATTACTCCAGCTTAGTTGAAGAAAAAAATAAATACAACTATCAATTTTGTGGATATTAAAGGCTAATAAGTTTAAAAAAATGTAAATACCTACGCCAAAAATCTACAACTTGATTTTTAATGATTAGTTTTTAGAAAACTGGCCAGAATTTCTGAAAAGTTATTTCAACCTTCAACCAAACTGTAATTAAATGTAAATGAAGTATATAAAAAAGTCAATATCATTATTTTGTTAGAAAAATGTGAACTAAAATCATCATGCAATAAGAATTCAAACCCTTTAGAATAACTACAATTAATAAGATTGAGATCCCAAGCATGGAGTAGCAACCATAATCATGATGCACTTCTGGTGGGAAGGTAGACAAGTACAACCATTCTAGAAAAATGTTTTTTCCAGATGTTAAACATATATCTACCTTCAACCCACCTTTCTACTCTTAGTTATTTACCTTACAGAAATGAAAGCATATGTCCATAAATAACTTGAACTTGAATGTTTTAGCAGTTTTTGTTGTAATAACTAAAAACTGTAAACAATACAAATTTACACCAACAGATGAATGGATATACATTGTAGAAATTGCATACAGTGTGACACTACCCAGCAATGAATAGGCTTGAATGATCTATGCATGCAACAACATTAGTCTCAAAATAATTAGGTCTAAAGATGTTAGGGAAACAGAGTAATGGCATTAGCAAGATGGCAGAATAATAGGGCCCCTTTCTTCCTTTAGTGTGCCCTATGACATTCTTTTCCACCCCTGGGTTCAAGCAGATGTCCCCAGAAGTTCTGATTCCCACAACTATATGATTATACCAGACTCTGTGACCACGACCCCATAGTTATAGGAGTGTAGACTAGTAAATGACTTCCACAGTATAGTTCATTATTTCTTTAATAACTTTGTAATACACTGGTTACTAGAATAATATTAATATCAAATATTCTAAATATAAAAGGTCTGTGTTATAAAAGGTCCCTGTCAATCCTTGTCATTGACTGTGAACAGCGAACTTCTCCCTGTTTACCTGTCCATGCCCTGACAGTAGTGCTACCATTTACAGCACTGCTGGTATTGGGAGTGGTGGCAGGCACACTTTAACCTATGTGTCCCTCATGCTAACACCCAGAAAGGTCACTCCAGCCCTCCCATATCCCTTAGCAAATTATTATAGCTGATTCTGCACCCATGTGTCAGGCTGTTCCTTGAGGTGGCTGTATTTAACACCTTCAAGGTCTTTCAAAATTATTGCTATAGAATGCTAACCAGCCTTTCTTTTTAAAAAAAAAATATTTAATTTTTTTTCAGCACGAATTTTTTATACATTTCTTGAGTACGACAGGGTTACATAGACATTTATGACATATCAATCATTGTCAGATCACAAATAGCACCACTTCTTCGTTTTACATGTATTGCCCACATTCTTAACATAGCTTGGTAAAGCAAACTTTCTAGAGTCATAAAACCGTACTCCTTTAGGGTCGTATATTTACTTTCTATGAAGTAGGAGGGTCTTTCATCTACGCATCCTAGGGGCAATCTCCAGACTTCGAGACGCCAATGTAGCCATAGCAGAAGAGTCAGTATAATTGCTCATATATGCAGATAGCAACTGCCAGGGGGGCAAGGGCCCAGCTGGGCTCCCACAACTCCCCTATTTTTATTTTAAAATGCACAAAGGACTGTGCCTGTCTTAGGTCGTTAACCAGCCTTTCTGATTAGCACTTTCTCTTACCACCACTGGATATGGTGACATAGTGTACTCCTGCATCACTTGTTCTGCAAACCCTGGCAACATAATGAGGACAGGGATACTACGGGTTGGGAGTAGAAGGGGAATGTGAGAACCAGACTTTGCCACTAATGAAACAAAACTGAGCAAACCTCGGTAATGGTCAGCACTGGGAAGATGGTGATACCAGACGTCAGACCAGTACCCATGCACTGAGGTTCTAAGACAGCCCCAGCAACAAGGCAAATCATTATGTTATCTTGATAAATTTTTATTTTACATCCTCAGCAAATTATTAGCTGATTTTGGGTGGCTACTGGGGATTGAAACCAGAGTCACTCTGCCATTGAGCAACATCCTGAGTCCTCTTTATTTTTTTATTTTGAGACATTCAGAAATGGACAGATCATTCAGAAAAATATCAAGAAGAACACATCTGATTTAAACTACACTGTTTACAAATGGACTGAATGGATATTACATACAACAGTAGGATACAAATTCTTATTAGTGCACATAAAATATTCTCCAGGTTAACAAATAGTTTGTCATTCTATAAGTTTAAACAAATTTAAGAAACTTGAAATCATATCAAGTATCTTATCTGACTACAGTAAATATCAAAGTAGAAATCAATAATAACAGGAAATTCAGAAATATGAGACAATTAAATAAATTTCTCCTAAAAAACTAGTGGTTCAGTGAAGAAATTAATATGGAAATCTAACATTATTGGGAACTGGAAAGGGAGCTGAGTGATAAAGTATGTGCAAGGAGTGGGATTTATTCCCAGGACCCCCCAAAGTATTTTCAAACTATTTCCAGAAATGGAAACACAACAAACTAAAACTTATGAGATGCAGCAAAAACAGTTCTGTGAGGAAAGATGATAGCAATAAACGCCTGGATCAAAAAAATTAGAAGATATTATATTTCAGAAATGCAGTGACTGTGGCCTACCTAGTTCAAGAGAAGACATTGACAGGAGATGAGTAGCTATGGGCTTATGCCACAAAGCTCCAAGCTGTCAAGCTAACATGACCAAGACATGAATTATTGTTTACATTTTCATATATACTCTGATCCCCAGACTAGGATCTCTGATTATTATGGAGAACATATTTCTGAAAGTCATTGGAAGCCAGTATTTATGGACAGGCCAATAAATGGTATAACATCATGAGTGATTATCATATTAAGCAGTGATAACAGAAGTTGTTATCTCAATAATAAAAAAAAATCACAGAGATGTTATCTCAACAACAACAAATGTTTTGCAGAGAATCAGAAGAGACAATTCTAGCATTGAATAGAAAGAAATAACTGGACACTAGGAATGAGCATTCTTTGTTTCTTCTAACTGAATGATAAACAAGTACATAAGCACCTCCTTTCTGCTCACAGATTAAATCCCTATCAACAAGTCCTTATATCTGACATTTCTCATAAATTTTGTAAAATTCTTTTAAGTCAAATTGCTTGTTATTAACATTGAATGTATTATAGAAACAATTCCCTGAAATTATAGCAAAAACATATTTGTCTAGCAATAAAATTAGGTCATAATTTTAGAAATAATAATTTTGTTATGAGTTAAAACTCCCAATAATAAATATTTTTTCACAGAAATTGTAAAGCTGATTACACAATTCATTTGAATGTGTGTCTTTGTTTGAAGAACAGCACAGTGATTCATAACTAGATCTAGTAATTAGTAGAATATGTTCCAAATCTCTGGTTTGTAAAAAAAAAAGTACTATAATCTTAGTCACAAAAAATTCTCAAGAAAGAAAAATCTGTCT
>PVLC010011351.1:0-21753 GCA_004027655.1 Graphiurus murinus
GGTACTGGGGATTGAACTCAGGGGCATTCTACCTCCGAGCTACACCCCCAGCCCCATTTTTTATTCTTTATTTTGAAACCGAGTCTCACTAAGTTGCGGAGTGCCTCACTAGGTAGCTGAGGCTGGCCGCGAACCCGGATCCTCCGGTCTCAGCCTCCCGAATGCTGGGATTACAAGCGTGTGCCACCACGCCCGGCTTCAAATTTCTACTTTTAAAAAGCTGCTACTTCCATTGTTCCTTTGCTGCAGATATCTGTTTACCCCCTTTTCCAGAATCTCCTCACCCAAGCTTTGGCTTCACTAGCTGATTTCCAAAAAGAAAACAAGGATGTGAATACATCTTACTGTTCTCTCCCTTTCTTTCTTATAGGTGTTTCAGGAAAAAATAAAAATCAAAAGGAATTATCACATTTTCCCCATAGCATATTTTTCCCCATGGTGGAGAACAGACTTACTCTTGAACCATGTTTCAGAGATTTAGTAGGCATGTGATTTTCTCATGTCCCTTGAAATGAGACATATTTAATCATAACATCCCACTTTTAACATGTTTCTTGACCTTATTTTCACCTTTAGAATCTTTTTTTCTTTTTTCAAACCTATTTTTCTCACAAATTGAAACTCACATAGAATAAAATTAACCATTTTAAAACCAAATACTTGTTACTTGCCAGGCATGGTGTTACATGCCTATAATCCCAGTACTTAGGTACTTAGGTAGCTAAGACAGGAGGATCACAGGTTTGAGGACAGCCTCAGCAACTTAGCAAGACTCTGAGCAACCCAGCAAGACTCTGTTTCAAAACAAAAAGTAAAAAGGGCTGGGATGTATCTTGGAGTCAGAATGCCCCTGGGTTCAAACCCCAGTATGAGAGAGAGAGAGACAAGGAGGGAAGGAAGGAAGGAAGGAAGGAAGGAAGGAAGGAAGGAAGGAAGGAAGGAAGGAAGGAGGGAAGGAAGGAAGACAGGAAGACTTCACTGGCACAATGTTATGCCACCACATCTGCCTAGTTCTAAAACATTCTCATCACCCCAAAGGAATTGATCCATTCTTTACATTCAGTTTTCAAAATAGTGGTTGTTTTTTGGTTCTCTCACTTTATAATCATTTAAAAGTCTGTTTAAAATACACTTTGGAATTATTGGACATTTTCCAAGGCCAGAAATCTGGGAGACATTTCTGAACAGCCCTTGCCTATTAATCTAATTATGTAAGCATATTTAAGTATTTAAACCAAGTAGAATAGTTCTAGTGTGGGTAAAATGCTAATATTTTTGGTTTCCCACAATTTGCAATTAACAAAGACGATGTTTTTCTGTGTTCCCAGCGTGTGAATGTGACCCCGATGGGGCTGTATCTGGTGGCATTTGTATGAGCCACTCTGATCCAGCCGTGGGGGCTGTGGCCGGCCAGTGCTTGTGTAAAGAGAACGTGGAAGGAGCCAGCTGTGACCGGTGCAAACCCAACCACTATGGCCTGAGTGCCTCAGACCCCCTGGGCTGCCAGCGTAAGTCTACCTGTGGGTCTGTCAATCTGGCTGCATTTTAGAACTTGGTGCTGTCTCGGTCAGCCTAAAATTCATTGACTATAAACATCTAAGAGTCATGCTGCCTTCTGAGTCTTCAGAAGCGATACAATGCCAGAGCCTGGTGCTCACCTGTAATTCCAGTACTTGGGACATTAAGACAGGAGGATTGCAGGCTAGAGTCCACGCTGAGCAACTTAGTGAGACCCCATTTCAAAATAAAAAGTAAAAAGGGCTGGGGGGTATAGCCCAGTGGTATAGCACCCCTGGGTACAATCCCCAGTGCCACAAGATATTAATTAATTCATAATAAATAATAAAAGTGATACAGCACCTCCCACAAATTTTAAGAAGTTTACTGATTTTTGTCATAAAGGACCAGCAGGGGGCGCTCACATTTTCCAGAGTGAAAGGCCAAGAAATGTAATGCCAAGTTGTGAAATCCCTAGAAAAATGGCCTTCACTAGGACTCTATAGACAAATTTATTAGATTACATCATGCACTGTGATGGCTTCTTAGGCAAATTGCAAGCTGTGGTTTCTTTTTACTTTTTTAAATTATTTTTCCCTTTTCTTCTCACACCCCTCCTATTATTGATTCATAAATTCTCTGACGAAGAGAGGGGGAAAAATTAAAGAAGCAATGGAGTGGTGGAGGAGATATTGAAAGAACCTCAGCAGTTTGGGGGGCCAAATGGGCAGACCCTTGGCTATAGGATCCCAGCAGTTTACAGCTGCTTAAGGCCTCATTGAGCTTTGATTCCTCTGGGTAATCTGGGTAAATAATTTCCACTTGGTCACAGCAACATGCTCCATGTCTTCGCCCCTGTAAAGAGCTTTGTTTTATATGCAGGTTTGTTTGTTTGTTCACTGGGGATTGAACCCAAGGGAATTACACCTCCAAACTACATCCTCAGCCCTTTTTAACTTTTTTATTTTGAAAACAGTATCGCTGAATTGCCAAGGGGTCTTGGGAAGTTACTGAGGCTGGTTTCAGCCTTGCAAATACTGAGATCACAGGCATGCACCGCCATGCCTCTCTATTTGCGTTTTCTTATCAGGTTCAATGGCAAAATTAAATGTCCTGATGACAAATGATATAGCCAAACCATTTTTTCATCACATCTTTCAGTCCTCCAGGGAACTGCATGGTTCACTGATTAACATGATGTCCTCTGAGAACAGGCTAGACATTGGTTTTTGGTGTCTGTAACACCAAAGTCACATTATCAACATAAAATTCACATACCATAAAATTAACCCTTTAAAGAATGCAATTCATTGATGTTTAATATACCCAAAGATGCATAATCATCAACATAATCAATTTTAGGATATTTTTATCACCATAAGAAGAAACCTCACTTCTGGGCGTATACTGAAAAGAATTGAAGGCAGATTTTTGAAGAGATATTTGCACACTTTTGTCTGTAGCAACACCATTCACAATAACTACAAAGTGAAAGTAACCCAAGCATCCATTGATGGACAGACAGATAAGTAAAATGTATATATATACACGTGTATATATATGTGTGTGTGTATATATATTTATATATGCAAGGGAATATTGTTCAACCTTAAAAGAAGGAAATTCTGACACAACAACATGGATAAACTTTAAGTATATTATGCTATGTGAAACATAACAGATGCAAAAGGACAAAAACTGTGTAACTCCACTTACATGAGGAACCTAGAGTAGTCAAATTCATAGAGATAGAAAGTAGAATGGTGTTTGCCAGGGGCTGGAAGGAAAAGGAATGGTAAGTTATCGTTTAATAGGTACAGAATTTCAGTTTGCAAAATCAAAAGAGTTCTGGAGATGAGTTACACAGCAATATTCATACTATTATCATATGAATGATATTATCATATTATTTCACTTAACTGAAAATGGTTAAGATGGTAAATTTTGTTATATGAAAAAAATTTTTTTTTTTTTTTTTTTTTTTTTTTTTTTTTTTTTTTTTTTTTTTTTTTTTTTTTTTTTTTTTTTTTGCGGTACTGGAGATTGAACTCAGGGGCATTCTACCTCTGAGCTACACCCCCAGCCCTATTTTTTTTTTTATTCTTTATTTTGAAACAGGGTCTCACTAAGTTGCAGAGTGCCTCACTAGGTAGCTGAGGCTGGCCGCGAACCCGGATCCTCTGGTCTCAGCCTCCAAATGCTGGGATTACAAGCGTGCGCCACCACGCCCGGCTTTGTTATATGTATTTTACAAAAAGAAAAGAAAGCCCATACCTTTAGCTACCACCTCTCTATCCCTCCTGTTATCCCAGCCCTAGGCCAACACTAATCTACATTCTGTCACTATAGATTTGCCCATCATGGATCTTTCATACAAAAGGAATCACATAACGTGAGGTCTTTGTGACTGACTTCTTGTACTTAGCATAATGTTTTCAAGGTTCATTCGTGTTGTATGGTATCAGTACTTTTTTTTTTATTGCTAAACAATATCCCATTATACAAATAGACCGCATTTGACTTGGTCATCAGTGGATGTACATTTGGGTTGCTTCTTTGAACATTGTATTTCAAAGTGTATACCTTGCTCTGGTAGTCTGACTTCTTAGTCTTCACAATAGAAACAGCACTCAGAAATATCAATGAATTGCATGTCTATAATCCCAGCACTTGGGAAGCTAAGATAGAAGGATCACAGGTTTGAGGCCAGCCTCAGCAACTTAGCTCAGAAGTGAATGTCCCTGGTACAAAATTAAAAAAAAAAAAAAAAAGTCTATGAGTAGAGGAAACAGAGAAGGGGGTATGAACACATAACAAAGCAGTAAGAAAGAGGGAAATCGTAGATGCATTGCATGCAGAAAGAGAGCTGTCAGTGATAACCATGACACTTGGAAACTCCTTCCCTGAGCTGAGTCACAGGCCTGGCCAGCATCACTTGGGATAACTGTGCCAGCCCTCCAGAGCTTACACATCCTCCTACACTCACCTCACTCCTCCCGACTGCCATCCAGCAGAACGGCCTAGGAGCTCTGGAAATGTCTGAACCAGGGTTTCCTGCGGGGAGTCATTTGCGGTCCAGTAATCATGCAGCCAGGCAGACAATGGACCTGGCAGGGCAGGCTGCTCTGTGTTCTTGTGGCCAGGCATTCTGCTCATTGTGAGCTAATAAGGACATTTACAAATGAGGAGGAATTAAGACAACAATAGTTGTATATGTTGTGCTTTCAGCCTGCAACTGCCACCCCCTTGGGAGTCTACCGTCCTCTCCCTGTGATGCGGACACAGGCCAGTGTCTATGCCAGGCCCATGCCACAGGACCACGTTGCGAGGAGTGCGCTGTATGTATTTGCCTATAATTTCCCTTTTACACAGAGATGCAGGTTTCTCCTGCCCTTGCCTAGAAGAGACTTGGCCCTATTACTTGCTTTCCTTGTTCTACTGTATTTCAATATTCCTAAGGTGTGAATATTTATACTACAGAAATTAGCAAATGCTATACATCAGCCTACTCTACACCCAGCCCTGGCAGAGAGCTGGTGGTTAAACATTTACCAGTGCACCACTGGATTGGACTGAACTGACCCAGGCATAGATGCCAATAGATGTATCCATTGTTTCCCTGAGAGTGCCAGGCAATCGAAAAGAACATTTGTCTGCCCCCTCTTTTGGCCCACCAGACCTTGTGGCCTTCCCTTTGTCTCATGCACACAATCCCTTACCATTCCTACCACCTTCTGCCTAAAAATATTTTAGATGAGCTCTTTTTAAAAGCCTTGGGTTTAAATGTATTTTAGGTTCCTGTGGGAAATAAACTCTTGGATTTTTCACAGCCATCCCTAAATGTATGAGCATGTATGTCCTAAAATTAGTAAGCTAAAACATTTTTACTTCATAAGCAATGTGTCATGCAATCGGGGAGTTCAGACCCAATTCTCTCTGTGTCTCCAGACTTGGCAGCACCCCCAGGACATTTTAGAGAGAAAAAAAACAAAGCTTAACCTAATAAAAAAAAAAAACAGTGACCTTGATGTGTCTGAAGAAATGTAGCCCATAAATAAGAAACATATGCCTATGGGGAAATAGTTTTGCTAATATTTTAAGTCATGTTATTGAAAACATTTGAGGGTGGGGCAGAGGAGCTGGAAAGAAAAAGGAAAGAAGGAAGGAAATATGAAGAAGGGACTCTATGTAAGACAGGTCAGGTAATCTAGAGGTTTTACATAAAAAGAGAAACATCAGCCATGGCAATCCCTATGAGTGTGTGTGTGTGTATGCACTCTCCTGCACATGTGTAACAGGATCACTGAAGATACCAAATTAGATCATCCCAGGCCAGCCTTAGATTGGAGGTGACTTTTTTTCTGGTAGGTTAATTGCCAAGTGTGCAAGAGTCAGTTGAGTTTGCAGGAGGAAAACCACTGAGCAGGGGTCGCAAGGCAGGGATTGTCCATCTCAGCTTAGCCCCCATGCATCCACCAGGTGGCCCACGTCCAGGGCTATCTGATGGTGCCCTGGACCACCTGAATGGCTCACACCGCAGCACACCCTTGCCTAGAGAAGTTATCACAACCATGTCCCGAGTGAAACAGCTCATTTTACTTTTTTTCCCCTCTAACTGAAGTTTAGTTTGGTAAAATAAATAAATAAAGTCCTTTGCTACATTTTATACACATTCCATCAATGTTTAATGTTCAAAATAAATTTTCTGAGTGAAATTTGGCATAAAATTTTACTAAGATAACAAAAAAAATATGGATACTTAGGACCATTCCAAAGAAGAGTTTCATACCTACTAAAATCCAAATTTTATCTGAGCATGTTAAATTGGGATTTGAGGGGAGGAACATTTTTATGAGCACTTTATACCAAATGTTATCAGACTTAAGAAATAGTTGTTTGTATCTAACCAGCTGTTTATATTGCATAAAGGTCAAGATGTTGCAATGATGGGAAAGTCCTGAGCACAGAACTTACTCTCACATGGGTTTGCATTGTGCCAAGACAACAGGTTTAAAAACTCCTGAATTGTGGAATTCATAGAATATCATAAAATCAGCTCGACTGATTTTTCTACCCCCAAACATTTCAGTGTGATGTAAGTAAAATTCTCAAGGATTGTTGTGCTAAGGGAACTTACTGGTTTTATTAAAACAGTTGCTAATAGGATGGTAGAAGAACTTCTCAGAGAGGCCCTGAATGACCCAACTTGAGCAAAACTGAGTGCTGTTAGAGGAACCATTGGCTCCTACTGCATTCTCACTTGAAGCAATACATGAGCAGCCCTTCTGCCCCTTTTCTGAAGCCCTAGAGATGAGAGAAATGTGCCCATGGAAATCATTGCCAAATATGCAGGCAAGAAGACTGCTGTGTGGTTGGTTTAGTTATTTGATGTGCAACCACTGCATTCTAGTGATTTCAGTATAGCACTTCAGAGCAGTGAATATCTCCATGGCTGGAAACACCTGAGCCCTTTCTCCCTGCAGGTTGGATACTGGGGCCTGGGGGACCATCTCCACGGATGTTTTCCCTGTGACTGTGATGTCGGAGGTGCTTATTCCAACATGTAAGCCAATGAAATTAATAATGAAGTTCTGTGGCCACATTCCTTATTCCCACATGACAGCACATTCTGTTTGGATATGCTCATGGTCATAGGTGAAAGATTGTATTCCATGCCATTAAAAAGCAACAAACTCAAGGCATTCACTACAGCCCAGTTGATTTCTTTTACTTCAGATACTGCCCAGGGTGACATACACAGACCTGTCTGGGTGTCCCATGAGGTGGTAGGATGGATGCCTGAGAATGTGTCACTTGACCTGCCAACAGGGTGGCACCAACTTTGTGCCACCCTGTGAAGAGAGATCCTAACACTCTCCTTCCTCCTGCTTTTGAGCAGAACCAGAGAGCTACTAAGGAAAGAAGTGGCTGCATGGGGTCCCTGGGTCTGGATCCAGTTTTGCAGACCAGCCAGGTGGATCCCATGGCCTCTCAGCATGCTCCCTCAGGACTGTAGCGAGGACCGTTAGCCAGCACCCCTCTGCCTCTCTTCCCGCAGGTGCTCATCCAAGGATGGGCAGTGTGAGTGCCGGCCACACATCACAGGCCGCAGGTGCAGTGACCCTGCCCCCGGATACTTCTTTGCCCCTTTGAATTTCTACCTCTATGAGGCAGAGGAAGCCACGCCATTACAAGGACTTGCACCTTTGGTTCGTATTTCTTCTTTCTTTCTTTCTGTTTTTCTTTTTAGTACTGGGGATTGAACTTAGGGGCATTCTACCTCTGAGCTACACCCACAGCCATTTTCCATTTTTATTTTGAAACAGGATCTCACTCCGTTGCTGAGAGTCTCACTAAGTTGCTGAGGCTGCCCATAAACCTACGTTCCTCCTGTCTCCGTCTCCCAAGCCCTAGGTGGTTCATGTTGCATTTACTCTTCCCACAGTTTTCATTTGATAGCATGTCAGTAAATATCTATACTTGACACACACTTGAGATCATGGTTAAGGACCTAGGAAAGAATGCTTTTGCCCACAAATGCAGATGAGAGTAGCATTTGCTGTATCATGCAACTGCAGATTATATAAATTTTGAGGATAGATTCTAAGTTTTGTTTATTTTTGTATCCCAGTTCCAGTACAGAGTCTGGTGCATACAGGTGAATTGGATCAATTTGCGATGAAACAGACTTTGCTTTTGCTTTTTCAATGTACCCATCAGACAAAGTGTGTTTATTAAGCATCTTCTGAATCTCCCATGACACTATAAACTATAAGAGGGTAAAATGGGGGTGTAGTGCATTTACCTTTGTTGCACTAGTGCCTTTCACACAGAAGGGACTTTATGGATATCTGATAATGAATGAATAAAAGGTATAAGATTCTCAAGAGTGTAACTCCGGCCATAGACAGGAATAAGGGAAAGGAAAGGGTGATTCGGAGTGAAAGTCTTTAAGGAGAGGCAGCATGTGAAAGTCAATTTTGAAATCATGATTTGGATGATCAAATCTGGGGAATTCATTCCAAGTTACATATCTAGACTCTGCTGGAGGGGAGAGATGGCTCCTCGGGGGCTTGGAATTTGCTTTTAGTGACTGGAATAGAGGTAGAAGCACAAGACCTTTACTGTCCCTACTTAGATGTTCTTTAGATGGAGGGAATCAATTGAAGCCTATACCCATGTTCTTCTTCCTGGGCTTTAATTTTGCATTTAGGGCTGGGGCTCAGTGGCAGAGTGCTTGCCTAACATGAGTTTGATCCCCAGCATCACAAAAACAAACAAGCAAAAGATACATCTTTATAATGGTGACTAAACAAAAAATAATTTTTGGAAAGAAATATCAGTGTTTGTATTATTTATATTTAGATCATAAGTATAAATATAGTCATTCCCATCTTTTTTTTTTTTTTTTTTTTTTTTTTTTTTTTTTTTTTGCGGTACTGGGGATTGAACTCAGGGGCATTCTACCTCCGAGCTACACCCCCAGCCCTATTTTTTATTCTTTATTTTGAAACCGAGTCTCACTAAGTTGCAGAGTGCCTCACTAGGTAGCTGAGCCTGGCCGTGAACCCCGATCCTCCGGTCTCAGCCTCCCGAATGCTGGGATTACAAGCGTGCGCCACCACACCCGGCTCTCATTCCCATCTTTTAGATAAGAAAACACAAAACAAACATTATCCAAAATACATGGATGTTACCTAACATTAATTCAGTATGTGCCCCATGATGGTTGCTGACAAGCGATTAAACAGGATAATAAGACAGCTCTGAGCCAGGCATTGTGACTCAACTGTCCAAAAGGAAGCTGTTTCATTCATTAGGGGTCCTGTCACACTCTTGACATGAATCCTTTTTACTTCTTCCATGGCTTAACAAACAAACAAGCAACAAAAAAAAAATCTGAAGATATAGAGTAGATTTAAAAGGCAAGAAAAATTTTCCTTTAAAGAGTGAAAGTAATACCAGTGACAAAAGAAAGAAAATTCAAGATGGGATTGATATTAAGTGTTTAAAGGGCAACAAAGTGAATAATTTCCTCCTCCACTAAGGATATGACCTCTAAATATAGTAGAAAATATTTAAATTGGGTGTCCTTAAATATTTGTATATTCTTTAACATTTTATGATGTGCTTACTGCACTGTTGCCATGTGTATTGTTAATAAACTTTCATTTATGTATTTATCTATTGGTTCTAGGGATGAACCCAGGATCCTGCTATCTCTGAGCTATACCCCCCAGCCCTTTTAATTTTTTGTTTTGAAACAGGGTCTTGCTAAATTGCTTAGGTTCTCACTAAGTTGCTGAGACTTGCCTCAAACTTATGATCCTCCTGTCTCAGTCTCCCAAGTACAGGCATGTATCACCACACCCAGCTGATGCGTCTCTCTCTCTCTCTATCTATCTATATATATGCATATGTATATATAATATATACTCTCTACATATATATTCTTTCTCTACATATATAATATATAGAGACATATATATATATGTATATATATATATATATTCTCATTAAAGCCTCCACATACCTAAGTATTATCATCACTTGAGCCCAGAAGTTCCAGACCAGCCTAGACAACATTGTGAGACCTTGTCTCTTAAAAACAACAACAACAACAGTAACACCAAAAAATAAAATAGGGAAGAAGTATTGGAAAACAAAATTATTCCTACTAAGAAGGCTAAATTTTACTTTGGGGGCAGTGAGAACTCATTGAAGCTTTCTCAGCAAGGAAATGCTAGGAAAACCATCCTTTTTCAAACTTGTGTCCTTGCAAACTTAATCTAGCAAAAGAGAGGCCTGGGTTGTAGAAGAGTCTGCAATAGTCAAGACAGCATAAATAAGGGTCTAAGTTAAGAGGTAGCAGAGAGAAGAGATAGTTTGGAGATGGAAATATAAGTGGACTTAAACTTAGGCTGCATCTTATACATAATTGTTTTTAATACTTTAATTGGAGACCTAAGCCAGGCATGGTGGTGCACGCTTGTAATCTCAGCTTTTGGGAGGCTGAGACCAGAGGATCCGGGTTCGTGGCCAGCCTCAGCTACCTAGTGAGGCCCTCCAAAACTTAGTGAGAACCTGTTTCAAAATAAAGAATAAAAAATAGGGCTGGGGGTATAACTCGGAGGTAGAATGCCCTGAGTTCAGTCCCCAGTTCCACAAAAAAAAAAAAAAAAATTGAGACATAAGAAAATTAGTTAATTTTCTCAGTAGCTGTTTTTAAAAGGTTATACGTATCCTCACTACTCAAAATGTAGTCTGCAGACCAGCAATAGCAACATCCCAGGGAAATCATCAAACATTCAAATTCATCCCAGACTACCAAGCTAGGCTTGCATTTTAACAGGATCTCCAGAGATTCCTATGCAGTTTGTAAAGCACTGGTCTATTTTCTTTCAGAAACAACTTGAAAGAGAGGAATGGTAGAGTGGTAGTCGGGTGTAGTGGCGCACACTTGTAATCCCAGTAGTTGGAAGGCTGAGACAAGAAGATTGCATGTTTGTAGCCAGCCTTAGCTACTTAGTGAGGCCCTCTGCAACTTAGTGAGACCCTGTTTCAAAATGAAGAATAAAAAATAGGGCTGGGGGTGTAGCTCAGAGGTAGAATGGCCAGTTCAATCCCCAGTACCGCAAAAAAAAAAAAAAAAAAAAGAGAGAGAGAGAGAGAGAGGAGTGGGGAATGAGTCACTACTCTGCAAGCAGAGAAAACAGGGGTTAATGTCACAACAAACTAATATTGATTGAATTTAATATAATACAGAATTTAATACAATAGAGTATGGGGCTAATGTTAATTCCATAATGTTTAATGTATGCTACTAGTAAAACAGTCTATAACCTTGTAGTGCAAGACAACACAATTGGTTAAGGGGGAAAAAAAAAGGGATGAATAGGTATCATCCTAGTGTGGCCTGTCCAAACAGTCCTGATCATAGAGATGTGCAGGAGCTGCTCCGAAAGTATGGCTGAAAGGCTGGACTGTAAACTCTGGAATAAACCAGCAGGCCACAGCTGCCCTCAGGCCTACAAGATCGTGATGAACAAACTGCACCAATGAAATTAAAAATTTTGTTTGTAAAACCAACAATGAGACATCAGCCAAGCAAACACCAATATCCAGGGTGCAGTGAAAGTTTGGAAACACGGGGCAATTGGAGACTTTATCGCAGTCAGTAGCTGAACCATCAAGGAGATGATGTAAAAGAGAAGCCCATAAAAGCCAGGGTTTTATGGAAACTGGAGTCACATGGACATGATTCCTCTCCTTTAGTTTGGCCGTGGAATTTGGCAATTCCTGGTATAATCTCTCATAGGAATTTATAAGACCAAAGTCTATAAATTGCAAAACTTAGAGAAACTTGCCTGGAGAGTGTCAAAAGTTATGATACCCAAAAATCCTTTGAATCTCTGTACCATGCTGATTATATTGATTTTCTCCAACTTTCTCTAGGAAATTTCATATTAAAGCGTAGTATAAATACTCTTTTTATTTTTATTTTACTTTATTTATTAGTACTGGTGATTGAACCCAGGGACATCCTACCTCTGAGCTAAACTCACAGTCCTATTTTTTTTTATTCTTTATTTTGAAACAGAGTCTCACTAAGTTGTCGAGGGCCTCACAAGTTGCTGAGGTTGGCTGTGAACCTGTGATCCTCCTGGCTCAGCCTCCCAAGTACTGGGATTATAAGTGTGGGCTACCACACTGGGCTTGCTCTCCATTTCTGTCTTTGTCCTCACCAAACTAATAGATTAGAATTGAATATTTTCTCAGTGTAGTATTCACTGGTGCAGCATCTGTGTGTATGGGTATGGGGGGTACTGTTGATAGAACCCAGGGGTATTCTACTTCTGAGCTACGCCCCCAACCATATTTCATTTTTTATTTTCAAGCAGGATCCCACTGAGTTGCAGAGGGCCTCGCTAAGTTGCTGAGGCTGGTCACAAACCTGCAATCCTCCTATCTCAGCCTCCCAAATACTGGGATTACGTGCATGTGCCACCATGCCTGGTGCTACAGCATCTTTTAAAAGAAACCCCACTAACCTGTGGCTTTTAGACCACCAAAAATTTCCCATTTTCACAGACAAACAAAAATCATAAAATTTATAAACTGATTGCACTGGGGCTCTTAAATGAGAATTGTGATTACCTTTTAAATTACAGTATAATCTGAAACTCTTAAATTATGGTCTGATTGCTACCTTTGATGTTTGGCTAAACTGTCATCTCTTTTCTTTTAAGCTATTAGCAACAGCTATGCCAAAATGTGATGTGTATTTTCAGCAACAAGGAATTGATTTCAGAATTGAAGAAGGGAATATCATACTGAAGAAAAATCAGAAGCAAAGCATGCATGCTGACGACGGGCACAATGGGGTAAGCCATTGCTCAAAGGCCATTGTCATAGGCTCTAAGTGGAACACGGTGAACCGTGTTCCAGAACTGTGCCTGGCCCACGCGAGCGCCCAGTCAGCATTACTGTCCTCACGAATAGAGATGCAGGGGAGGAAGAAGCAAGCTCAAAGTAATTAGAGGCTCTGGGGAAAACTCCAACAGCTTGATTTCTCTTCAAAACAAAAAAGTTCTAGAACACTGGGTTCTGGAGAGTTGGAGAGTCTGAACCACAATTTCTTGTCATTTCAGTAAGGGGAGGTAAAGAGCTGGGGACTGGCTTTCCTCCTAACTAGAGGTGAAGAAACCCACAGATGCGTGCCGAGACCGTACATGGCTGTGCCACAGACCCAGAGGCAGCTAGAGCTGCCCAGCCCTGGTCCAACGGCCATGATGGTGCCCTCTCCTCGGGGCCCTGCCTCCAGTGGCTTCAAACCCCCACACAGAAAGCCAGTCACTATTCTCTCAGATGTGGGGCTGCTGTCAGCCTCTGGGGCCTCTGTCTGGGGCCATCAGCTTGCTTGGTTCCTTCTTTGGCTCACTGATTACACAAGAGATATTCATTGAGCATTCCCATGTTCAGACACACAAATGGGCATACTGGAGAAGCCAATGGAAGCAGATGTCATCACCCTGCTCACGAACCCAGTACCTGAAACAGTTCTTTACATGGTGTGTGTGTGTGTGTGTGTGTGTGTGTGTGTGTGTGCGTGTGCGTGTGTGTGTTGTAGTATTAAGGATTGAACCCCAGGGGCATTCTGTTTCTGAGCTACAGCCACAGCCCTTTTTATTTTTTTATTTTGAAACAGGGTCTGGCTAAGTTGCTGAGGATCTTGCTAAGTTGCAGAAGCTGGTCTTGAACCTGCCATCCTCCTATCTCAGCTTCCCAAGTACTGGGATTACATGGTTACACCTGGCTAAGAGTCCTTGAGTGAATGAAATGGCTGAATGAATAACACAGAAATACTTAGACATGGAGCATGCCCTTAAGATGACTGTGGGAAATGCGTTATAAACCCAAACATCTGATATGTGGCAGAGTGGGTTAAGTATCATAAGGAAGCTGCACAAAGCGTGACACGGGTTTTAAATCAAGGAGAAATACTCCTACCTGACAGGGCCAGCGAAGACTTTGTAGCTGTTGCTCATTCTGCTGGAGGTTCAAGGGCCCCAGTCATCAGGATTTTGCTTTCTGCTGCTACATCTCCTCGAAGCCTTCCTGACTCTGGGCTGGAAGAAACTCCTCAATCTGAAGGAGAGAACCAGGAAATGAGTCACCATTCCCCCCCCCCCTCCCCTCGTCCCTGTGGCACAGATCAGTGGTCCTCAATTTTTACTCCCTGGGGAGTTTGTTTATAATGACCTGAGATTCTACATCAGGGAACCGAGGTCAGCCAAGAGGCCTGCATGTTTGTCGGGCACCCCAAGGTGGTTCTGAAATAGGTGATCCATTACACGTTGAGAAACCTGCTCTAAGCATCCAGGACATATTCTCTTGCCTCTCACCTGAAATAGCCAGCTCTGTGATATGGATTTGGAAAACTCCACCTCATCCCCTAAGACCCAATTCAGATTTATCTTTCTCTGACAGTCCCTACCCTGACATCTGGACATAATTAGTTGTTTCCTTCTCTGGGATCCCATAAGTCAGTCATTTCAAACTGTAGATTGTGTCTGTTGGTAAGTAGGCCCTAGAGAAAATTTCGTGGGCCAGTTTAGTACAACAGAAGAACACATAATGAGGTCATATTTTGTGAAAATTTTGTGTGTGCAGGCAGTGTCTTAGGTTTGGATTCCCTGGAAGCAAATTATAGGTAGGGGGGCTCAGGTGCATGTGTTTCATTGAGGGTCTAGTCATCAAAAACCCTGTAAGGGGCTGAGGGAAGGAGGCTAGGGAAGAGGAGAAAGCCAGGCAAGGATGGGGTCTGGGTAGAGTCTAGCTTTGGCCTGATCCAGGGAAGCACTGAAGTATAAATTACTCTGAGGGCACAAGGGCAGGCCTGCTGTATTCTCCTATCAGGCATTGGTTGAGGGTGGGGAGCCTCCGAGGTGAGGTGTCTCTCATTGGCCAGCAGCAGTTCTCCAGAGAAGGGGGCATTTGTGAGCAATAGCTGACAAAAATCAGAGGTCTGCAGAAGATTGAGCTGGCCCAGTAAAGGAGATCTGGCAGGACACCACCAGCACTTGCTAGTGACACTTGCTCATGGCGCTTAAGCCATGAGCAGAGGCGGGCATGGTGGCTCTTGCCTGTGATCCCAGTACTTGGGAGCCTGAGACGGGAGGATCGCAGGTTCAAAGACAGCCTCAACAACTTAGTGAGGCTGTCGGCAATTTAGCGAGACCTTGTTTCAAAATACAAACTAAAAAGGGCTAGAGGTGTAGCACAGAGATAGAACATGCTTGTGCTCAATACTCAGTACTACCAAAAAATAAAAATAAAAAATAAAACCACACAGGGCCCCTTGTTTAAAAATCAGAGAAGAGAGCCATTGAAAGTACTAAAATAAAAAGCTTATGTTCTTTCATGGTCTTTCTCTCAATTTGTTGTAGTGTTTTTATTTGCTATTCAGTGTCATTCTACATAAAAAATATATTAAAATTTTTAATTATTAGCATGATTTTTACCATTCATCTTTGTGTCATTCAATGCCAGTTTAACTGCAAACATAAGAGCATTTTGATCATATGTGGAATCACTGAAATTATAAAATTTGTATTCATCTCTACATGGTCAATCTGTGGTCATGTGTACATATATATTTCACTCTGACCAGAACAGCAGGAACACCATGCAAAATGAACTCAACTGTCTTGTTTCAGTTCTTGGTGTGCATTCTGTAGAGCTCTGCATCTTCAGCATGCTGTCGAGTGAGGAAGGACTAGAAGGAAAAGAAGCCATGGGTTGCACAACGCCTCTCTTTCTAGACTTCGTTTTCAGTTGAAGAGGTTGGCTGATACTGGGAAGTAACACCAATAGGAGAGGATATGATGGGTTCATTGGTTGTTCGTGTATCTAAGAATTCCTTGTCTTCTTTCTGCATCCAAAACAAGTTCTGGCTCAGACAGAAAACTTGGCTTCTTGGGGCTAACCCCACCCCTACTTAGTTGTAGACATAGCACACTTACCTCGTACCAGAATTCTGTGCCCACTCTATGCCATGTGTGCCATACATAAAATGGAGCAAATAGAAAGCAGACACACATACTGTGCATGTCTCCTTTGAGCATGTGTGTGTGCCCTGCTGTCCCAAGAGACTTCATTACAGCATTGTTTTTTATTTACTATCTTGTCTAGTGGGCTGGGCTCATTTCGCAGGTTTTACTAGGCTTTTCCTACCACAAGAATTCTTACTCTTCAGGTCAAAGAACCAATGCCAATTATAAAGCAGGTCTGTCCCAGTATCAATTGGAGGAAATGATCAATGAGTGGCTCTGTAGGCCCAGTGCACTCACCATGAAAGAGACCTGGGCCAGCACTCCAGTTATTACCTGACCCATATCTCCCCCTATTCTATCCAGAGGACCATGATAGTGCTTTGAGTGTCTGATCATCAGCATCAACTCAGATCCTGTATCCACTAACACTGAAAGATGTAAGTATATTCTCTTCCCCAGTAGACAGTCACTCAAATAAATAACCATAAATTTCTTTGAGGAATAAAAGAATCACTGTTACCATGGAGTTGAAAAGTTCTTCCTCCTGGGGTCCTGACCTCGTTCAGTCAACAGGTTCTGGGACTGAGAAGGGGACCAGATATAGAAACCTGGAAAAGATCATGTCTTTCCCCTGGAGCAGCTGACCTCAACCTTCAGCTGATTCATACTTGCTCACTTTGAGTTATATATTCTAAACAATACTTTTGCTGACTGCTTATCTATCTTGCTCTTGGGGACACTCTGTTCAATTAATCATGTCCATAGAACAGTCCAGTAGGTCATACCCCTTTGTCTTCCAACCTTGCTGCCCATGATAATTATTATCACCCATCTTGTTTTTGATAGTTCAGTGCTTCTGCCCAGCTTTTGATAGTCTAGCATCCTGTCATCCACACTGATAAAACAGAACTCAGTTTTGCAAGAGTGTATCTTTCCATTCTACAGAAGATGATCAATACTCAGCTTCTCAGTAATGCTGCTTCTGCCCTCACCAGCTCATTCCTTACCGTTCTGGTAAACTGAGTGTCTTTCAGCTCCCCTACCAGGAACAGAGTTAGCTGGTGGGTTTTCCTGTCTTGCATCTTAGATCCATTCTAGCACACCTACTTCTTTGAGACCTGTATCTCTTCCTCCATAGCCTGCTACAGCAGTTTGGGTATCTCTACTTCATTTATTCTCAGTCACAACTTTTGCTAGGATTCCAATAGCTACTCTAGTAACATATCTATCTCCCAGAGCCCCAGACAGGTTGTTAAATCCTAGATCCCAGGTGACTTCGAATCAACAGACTCTTCCTCATCCAGTTTCGTATTCTGTTTCTCAGGATACACTCAGCATTCTCTCCCAGTCATTCATGGTACATATCCGCCAGGTCCTGCAGTCCTTTGGTGTTAAACTCTCTCAAAGATCCAAGACTTCCCTCTCTAATCATGTTGACATTGGACCATTGTCCTATAAGTCACATGTATCTTTAAAGTTTCTTCATTGTCTTGCAAGTGAAGTAGGGGTAGAAGAGCAAGGCTCTGCTTTTGAATAATGGCAATTGGGTTCCTTCTGTAACCTAAGGAGAATCCAAGAGTTCAAGGTTCTCATCTCATGTCTCAGGATCCCATTGCTTCCCTGCGAGGGCCTGTCTTCAGGATTTGTAACTTACCTAGGTTGGGAATTCAGCCTTCTCTGAAGTGCAATGATAATGCTTATAACTAGTCTTCAGTTCTCTAGCTAAAGCAGACAAGCATCTCTCTAAACACACCCCTAAGAAAACCCTTTCATTCTCATGCTTTGCTTCAAATTGGTGACTGATTGTCCTGAGTCTGTCCTTTTCCCTCATCAAAGGCATTCAACAGAGCAGGGTGTGGTGGTGCATGCCTGTAATCCCAGTACTTGGGAGGCTGAGACAGGAGGATCACAGGCTCAAGGACAGCCCCAGCAACTTAGCGAGGCCCTGTGTCAAAAAGAAAAAAAAAAAAAAGGCTGAGGGTGTAGCTTAGTGGCGGAATGCCCCTGGGTTCAATCCCTGGCACCAAAATAAGTAAATAAATAAATAAAATTTAAAAAGCTATTCAACCCTCTCTACAGTCCTTATAAATACTGTGTCTCCCCTATCTCTCAGTGCCAGAAATATTGCTCATGTCCATGCTTCCCCTCCTGCCTTCAACCTGCCCCAGTCCTCACAGTGTCATGACAATTTTAGTAATGGTACCACTACTTCTTGCCAGATTTCAGTGCAGTTTAAATATAGGTTACACATTGGAGTCCTCCTTCCAGGTGAAGAGTAAATTATCCACCTCCAGGATGACATCTTGGAGTCTACTTTTAGGTAAACTGGTACCAACTTTCTCCAGTCAGGAGCCTGCAAGCAGAGCTTAAGATGGGACTCAGCTGCGTGTGATTGATTAAGGACATATTTTTTTTTTTTTTTTAGGAATACTCTTTAAAAAGAGTACAGGAGATGGGAGTGGTGGTTCATGCCTGTAATCCCAGTACTTGGGAGGCTGAGACAGGAGGATCTCAGGTTCGAGACCCCCCCAGCAATATAGGGGGGCTTTCAGCAATTTAATAAGACCTTGTTCCCAAATAAAATAGGCCTGGGGGTGTAGGCAGAGGTAGAAGGCCCTTGAGTTCCATCCCTAGTGCCAAAGAAAGAAAGAGAGAGAGAGAGAGAGAGAGAGAAAGTATAGCATAAGACGGGGTCTCAGATAGAAAAAACTTTGAGTTGATCCTCAAAAGAGCTCCTGACTATAAACACCAAGCACAGTTGTCCTGCCCCTCAAGCCATTAGGTCCAGAGCTTCCTCAGGGCTGGTGTGGGGTCATAGGGAGGTATAGAAACCAATTCTCCTGAGTGAGGGTCATGTGTGTGCTGTCAGCAGCAACTGGGGGGATGGGTACACTAATCAAATAAAGGAGAGCTGGGCAGGCTCCTAGTGTGCCCATGGCAATCACTAGGGTATTTTTTTTTTTAATATTTGAAACCCATGGCATAAGGATGACTTTACACATATACCTCTTGTTTCTTAGAACTCAATCTGGCGCCACCATTTCTTATTTGTGCTTCTGTCTCCAGTGCAAGACTCCAAACTCCTCTGGAGCAGAGGCTGTGTCCTATCTGTCCTCTCCATCTTTGCATTCCTCATTCAGAGGCTGGCACTTAATTGTTACCAAACCAACATTTCTCAAATGAAGGGCATTTTGGGGAGGATCACAGAGCAACTTGAACTCCAGGCTGAATACTTGGAGCATTATTTCACTGGCAATGAGGAAAGTTTGAGATTCTGTGTTGGCGGCTCCATGTAATGAGTGTTGGACGAGAGAGGAGCATTGCCAAGAGGTATTGCAGCAACACAGGCAAGAGTAACAAGAGGCAGAGTTTGAGTGTGGAGAGGCAGATGCAAAAGTAATTAAAGAGCATTATCTACAGGGTCCAGATGGCCTCCGGCTGACGTCCAGTGCAGAGACCATCAGGGATTCTAATCAATCAAGTGCATTAGGGAGTGTTGTACTTATACGCCCTCAGGCAGCTAGAAACACATTTCACATGTCTGCATGAAAGAAATATCTCAAAAGGAAATCCCTGTGAATTTTCTCATTTTCATGCCTATTTAGGCAAAACCTCCTAAGTAGACATGGGAATATTATTCTTCCTCTGTATTTTGGGTAGAACTCCACAACCATATCTGAGAAAACCCAAGGTCACCAGTATGGAATTCGCTCAGCTCATTAGCACATGGGGTGCTTTAAGAGGTTTCCAGCGACACTGCTCTCAAACTCATCGCCCTATACAGTAACATGTTCCAAAGCTGCAGTCTCAGCACATCACATGCAGCTGGATTCTGGACTGCATCCTGGTTGGAATAATTTATCCCTAACTCAGATGGATCATATACACACCAGGAAATACTTTTTTTTCCTTATGAGCTTTTCCAGGCCTTGACTATAGGAAAAGCTATTTACATTTCTCTTGGTGATTTTTGGCCAGGTGCCTGCTGTTCGCACTATTTTCCGAGAACCCATTCCCAGGAACTCGGTTACATGGACTGGACCTGGATTCGCCAGAGTTCTCCCTGGGGCCGGCTTGAGATTTGCTGTCAACAACATTCCTTTCCCCATGGACTTCGCCATCGCCATTCTCTATGAAACTCAGGTACCCTTGAACTCCCACTTCACCATGGCAAAAAGCTGAGTGCAATGTACTCTCCAGCTGTTTCCATTTCAGCTATGCTAGGATAGGCTTGTCATAAAACAATTTGCAACAGGCAGAACATCTGGAGAGCGTTAGAAACTAAAAGGTTTCCCAAAGATATGAAGGCCCTGTGCTCCCACACTTCATACATGGGGAGAAGCTAAAGCTGCAGTTATATATCAGAGGGGCCAGGTTCAAGGAAGTGGCAACCAAATATTTGTACAAGAACAATAAACAACTAAAATAACACAAATCCTACCCTCCTGGGACTTTTTTTTTTTTTCCTAAAGATTTAATAAATCAACAAACGTGCAAAGATTCAAACCGAGAAGGGATGCCACAGAAACATTTATTTGCATTTAGATCTTACCCTGCAACAAGAGAAAGACTAAAAGCAGAGAGCCCCACTTGCCTTCTACTGCAGTACTCTGCCCCCATACACACACTTCTTGAGAAATATCTGAAACAGAATGGAACACAATTAGAAAAATACATGATGTAGAGCAATAGTTCCTAACCTTTTCTTCTGTAACCTGAAGATCACCAACCATCTCCCTTGAAACTGTTTGATGTGACTGGAGGGAAGAGGGGCCTCAGAGACTCGGAGCTCCTCCCGGGACGTGTCCTGGAAGCACTCCTGTGTGGGCACGTGACCAGAGTCACTGACCCATTTCGAAACGCTTGATAGGACATGGTTCTCTATTTCTCACTTACAAATGAAAGCCAAGAACTTCAATGAACTTTGACCTGGTGAAGATGAAAGCCAATTACAAAGAAAAAATATATTTATTTATTCATAGAACATAATACTGACAGGTTTAAAAAGCTTTTCAAAATTGAAAAACTTCCAGAATATAGCTAATTATCCTGTCTCTCTCTCTCTCTCTCTCTCTCTCTCTCTCTCTCTCTCTCTCTCTCTCTCTCTCTCACATACACACACACACACACACACACACACACACACACACAGTATACATATATCCTTCTGAGAAAATTCCAAATTATTATTCTTTGCTCTGTGATCCAGGAACATGATGAAATGATCATATCTTTCAGAGACAGGCTGAACATTAGCCCTGTCTAGATGGTTAGTGTTTTTCCAGCACTGTAACTGCAGCTACAGCCAGAAACAATGTTCTTCCTACCTGGATACAATGTTCTTCCTGCCTGGATCACAGTTCAGACACTAAAGAGCTGGGCCTGGGAATGAACCACTCAGACTTCTTTCAGCTCCAAAACTGTTTTCCCAGTGAGCTATGGTTGCAAATTCAGTTCCTTGAACTATCTGTTAAGCTATATAAGTGTATGTGTACAATAGTTTCCCACATTCTCCCAGTGACGTGCTCTGGTGTTATGTCTGTCTAGTCTGCAGTGGACTGGGCCATCCAGGTTGTGGTTGACTCCCCTGGAGGACGTGAGTACTGCCTGCACAAGACTCCTCGGCCCAAGCTGCAGTCGGCCTTACCAGCGGCTGCCAGGTATGCTTGGGACCTGTCCTCAAACATTGATGGTTTCTTAG
>PVLC010011351.1:21853-47493 GCA_004027655.1 Graphiurus murinus
GGGGGGGGGGGGGGGGAGCAGACAGGGACAGATAATGCCCTCCATGACCCACCTCCGCCAGCATTTCCACCTCTGAACTTTGCTGAATTAGAGACCAGGTCTTCAACATATGAGTTTTGGGGGATATATTCCAGATCTAAACCATAGCGGTTATCTGTACCATACTTTCTCTAGGGAAGTCATGTCGACCGATGGCCAATAGCTTCTAAGACTTTTTTATTTAGCACAATCCTATAGATAAAGGATCTAAGTGTGAACTCACTGCCCAGCCCACCCACCAGTGTCAGTGTAGATGTAGACCTAGGCGTAGCCCCCATGGTGGAGCTCCCTTCTCAGCTGAAGTGGAATGCTATCAACCACTGTGACCACTTAGGTAATATAGTTGTACTTTTGTAACTGAAGTTTTGCTTTATTTCTCTTAATGCAGAGTCATGCTGCTTCCTACACCCATCTGTTTAGAACCAGACGTACAATATTCCATAAACGTTTATTTTTCTCAGCCTTTGGAAGGAGACTCCCATGCTCATTCTCACATCCTGGTTGATTCTGTAAGTACCTCAGAACTTTGTGGGTGCTTTTTTCTAAGCACCAGTATAAGTCTACTCTTAGATTCTAATGAGATGCTTCTTGAAATATATAAATGTATGTACGTATAATTATGGAAGTCACCTAATAGCCATTGCAAATTGTTTATAACAGCATATACAGTAATGGTTTGAAGTGTTCTTTCGTCTTCACAGCAACCTTGTGAGGTAATGCTATCATTATTTCACAGATAGGGCCACAGAGCTCCTCAGTGAGGTGTCAGGAATGGG
The DNA here is from genome assembly GCA_004027655.1 of Graphiurus murinus. Classification (NCBI taxonomy): domain Eukaryota; kingdom Metazoa; phylum Chordata; class Mammalia; order Rodentia; family Gliridae; genus Graphiurus; species Graphiurus murinus. Next base: position 22,669 of record PVLC010011351.1, read on the forward strand.
AGTCATACTGCCTGGTTCCAGATCACTGAGCCACTACAGCCTACTGGCATCAAAGGAAGTTGGGAGAAGTAATCCCACCATTTCAGTTATTGTGATTTTGTGAATCTCCAGGGGAGATTTATCTGTGCTACCAAGTCCAGCCTCCTAACTTGACCTGCAGAATGAAAACCTATTTTCAAGCTGTTTTTAACATCAGGTGTTTAAACTAACCAATTTAATGTGGTCAATATGTGTGTGTGTGTGTGTGTGTGTGTGTGTGTGTGTGTGTGTCTGTGTCTGTGTATGTGTGTGTGTGGTACTGGGATGGAACTCAAGGGCATTCTACCTCCAAGCTCATCCTCAGCCTTATTTCATTCTTTTATTTTGAAATAGGGCCTCACTAAGTTGATGAGACTGGCTACAAACCTTCGATTCTCCTGTCTCAGCCTCCCAAGTACTGAGATTACAGGCATGTGCCACCATGCCTGGCTCATAATTCCTTAATTTATCACAAATAGTCTAGTTCATCCTTTCAAATCTAAGACAAATTTATTAGCAAGAAAAATCATAGCCGGACATGGTAGTGCACACTTGTAATTCCAGTACTTGGGAGGCTGAGACAGGAGAATTGCAAGTTCGTGGCCAGACTCAACTACTTGCCCTCCACAACTTAGTGAGACCCTGTTTCAAAATAAAGAATAAAAATAGGGCTGGTGGTATAGCTCAGAGGTAAAATGCCCCTGGGTTTAATCCCCAGTACCAAGAAAAAAAAATAGTGACAATAAAAAGATGAAGACAGCCAGGTATAGTAGCTTACACCTATAATCCTAGTACTTGGGAGACTGAGACAGGAGGATTACAGATTTGAGCCAGCCTCAGCAATTTAGCAAGTCTCTCAGCAACTTAGCGAGACTCTGTTTTCAAATAAAAAATAAAATAGGGTTGGGAGTGTAGCTCAGTGGTAGAACACCTCTGGGTTCAATCCCCAGTACCACATGCATACACAAAAAGATAAAGTCTGTTTCATTTTCTTTGCTGTACATCAATAAATGTAAATATCTAATTAAAGTTTTTTGTTGGTTGGTTGGTTGGTACTAGGGATTGAACCCAGAGGCATTCTCCCTTCAAACTACACCCAGCCCAATTTTATATCTTATTTGGAAAGAGGATCTCACTGGGTTGCTGAGAACCTCACTAAATTGCCAATGCTGGTTTTAAACCTGCCATCCTCCTGTCTCAGCCTCCCATGTACTGGTATTACAAGTGTGCATCAGCACACCCGGCTATAAAGTTTTCTTAAATCATTGAAAATTGTTAGGTCTTCAGCCCTAGACAAATTAAAGGATTGGGTTGAATCTCTTTTGAACCATTATTCTCTGAGATCTTTTTTTTTTTTTAATAGAATGAGAATCTCAGACATCAGATGATTTGAACATGAATCTTTTCTTCTCATTATTTCCAAAGCTCAGCCTAATTCCCCAAATCAACTCATTGGAGGATTTCTGCAGCAAGCAGAGCATGGATGAGTATCAGCGACTCAACTGTGCTGATGCTGCCTCCTCGGTGGGGCCTCAAGTGCTCCCTGGTGCCTGCAAGAGGCTCATAGCCAGCCTGTCCGCCAAGCTTCACAACGGCGCGGTGGGTGAGTGTCTGTGGTGGGCTCTGCTGGAGCTCCAAGAGCTGTGCTAATGATTTTTGGAATGTGAGCAAATCGATTTATCTTAACATCTACTCCAAACATCAGCTGAAATACCCATTGCCTGATGATGAGACGCATAGAGCAGCCTGCTGGTGTGTTGGGATTCTAATTCACAGTAGAGTAAGCCTGTGAAAGGGGAATCTAGTTGAAGTGCTGGCCGGCTGGAGCAACAGTCCCACCATATTCTTTGGAATCCTGGAATTTTAGGGCTGGAAGGAATTCTAACCAACTTCTTTAGTCTCAGAACTTTCATTTAATAATCAAAGATGTTAGGACTCGAAAACATTGTGTAACTTGTCCCTTTCACTTAGCGATAGCAGAGGGTTTCACAACTATGGCACTACTGAACTCCTGGGCTGTGTAACTCTTTGGACAGGGGCCACCCCATGAGTAATAGGACAGTTAGCTGCATTCCTACCCACCTGATACCAGCAGCACCTTCCCTGAGTTGAAATATCCAAAAAAAGTCTCCAGATTTGTTGTGTCCCCTAATGGGCAAAATCACTTCCCAGTTAAGAACCAGGGCTACACTGTGATACCTACAGAGGGAGCTGGGGGTTCCTGAGCTCCAGGCAAATGCTTTTTCTTTTAGAGCAGAGCTGTGGATTTACTGCGACCACCATCTCATGAAATACATGAAAGAAGAGAAAAAAATCAAAAAGGAAACTCTAGGTATACTCCAGCACCAAGGTGGAGCACCAGAAATCGAAGTAATAACAATGCCAATAGTAGCAATTACATTAGAATAAATGTTTAAAACAACTCATTTTAAGCCTTTCATAAACTTGTGGAGGAATGCGTTGAACATTTATGTGCCAAATACTGTTGTAAGTACTACCCAGGCAGTATTGTCTTTGATCTGTACAATAATCCCAACTAGGTAGATCCTACATCATCCCCCATTTAACAGCTCAGCTGCTGAGGCTTACAGAGGCACCAAACAAAGGAGAGGGGAGCTGGGACCACTACAGGTGAGGTACCTCTCTGCCACCTCCTTCACCTCTACCTCCCTTTCTTTGTTTCCTGCAGCCTGCAAGTGTCACCCCCAGGGCGCAGTCGGGTCCAGCTGCAGCCCACTGGGAGGCCAGTGCCAATGCAAAGCTCACGTAGTTGGACGCTGCTGTGACAGGTGTTCACCTGGAAGCTATGGTTTGGGACATCATGGCTGTCACTGTACGTAGCTAGAAACAGGAGATGAAACTTTCTTGTTTGCAACCTTGGCATTTCCAAAGCAGCAAAATCCTAGGGGGAGTTTGAAAGGAGAGGGAATTGGTCACTTGGCTGTATCATTCAGATTCTATGTGTGTAGAAAAACCGTGCTGAAAATTCTCTACCACCCTTCATTCCTCTGCTAATCAAAGGGCCGCCACTGTGTACAGAGCTCTGTGAGGAACCGTAAGTAATGGACCAAACGTGGTCCATACTTCCTGGAGTTTGCAGTCCGTGTTAATGGCAGTGGTTCAAGTAAACATTAGAACACCGTGAGGGACTGTCTGGACAAACGTGGCTTTATGATCTGGACTGTAAGCTCAGCCGCTGGCTAGAACAATCAGGAAGTGCAGAAGGGGTCAACACTGCCACCATAGGCAAGGCCTCCCCCACCCAGGATACCACCCTTTCTGACGCTGGGGTTGCAAACAGCCATGCAACTCATTTTATAAACCCAGTAATAAGGGCTTAGGTGGAGCTTCAACCCAAGTTAGTGATTCAGCTCTCGTGGCCTTGAGTTTAGGGTATTCTCTATTCACAGCGTAAACCATTGGCGAGAATATCGTTCCAGTATTTTAGAGCCATGAAACCCACAGGTAGGTTAATTCTCCTTCCCCATGAGGTGATATATCTTTTTATTCCTGATTCAGAGAGGCATCTCCCTTTGTGTCATTGTTTGGGTATGGCCACCTACTCAGTACATAATGCTTACCCAGATTATATTGCTTTTTTTTTAATATTATGCAAAGGGATCTACACAAAGGAGCAAATATTTCTTCTGTGTACCACCGGATCAAACAGGCCTCACATTTTTGTACAGGGAAGATTGGCTCATCCAAGTAAAAGAAAAATCTGACCATCCCAGGAAGAGTTCTTATGTATTTTTTTTCCAGTCTCAGAGTTCTGTTTTGACTCCTAATAATCCATGGAAGTTTAAGTCATTGAAAACACATTGCTTGCTTGGTTCTTCTATATAAACAACTAATGTTCTAAAGCCCAATTGTTCTCACCCTGCTGTTTATTGAATGACTCATCAATTGTTATTTAGCAAACATTTACCTGGTGCTTATTATGTAACAGGGTTTGTTCTATTTTATTTGTTTTATTCATCCAGGGTAGGTCAGGGAGGGTAAAATCAGAACCACACCACGTGCTACCACTCAACAGAATTCTCTTTGCTTTATCCAGCATGTCACTGCCATCCCCAAGGCTCCAAAAACACAGTATGTGACCAAATAACAGGTCAGTGCGCCTGCCATGGACAGGTGACAGGCCGCCGTTGTGACAGGTGCCTGGAGGGCTACTTTGGGTTTCCCAACTGCCGCCTTTGCAATTGCAATGGGTTTGCAGAACATTGTGATCCGGACACTGGGTCATGCTTCAATTGCGGAGGCTTTACAACAGGAAGAAACTGTGAAAGGTATGGAATTCTCATACATTTTAATCTTTAGATTCACAATGGAGGACCATTGACTTAAGACTGGATAGTATTTAAGTGTAGAATGACTACTATGAGTGGATAAAATAATCGTTTCATCATCCTTCAAAATGATCTTATGACCCAGAAAATGTCTGGTTAAATCAATAACTCATTTGTCTCACACCTTGCTTTTATATTCCTCAAATACAATATGTAAATCATAAATTATATACTTATATTGAGTTTAATGACTACACTGTGAGACTTCCAATAGAAATAAAAAATTGCCTCACAGAGCAAATGAGTACCTTCTAAAATCTTGAGTTTTGAGAATCACATTGCCCTAAAGCATAGCAAATCCACCCTGACTAACAAATGACCTTTTCCTGGAACATTTTGGTATAAGTAAATTGTCTTGACAGGTGCATCGATGGTTACTATGGAAATCCTTCTTTAGGACAAGCCTGTCATCCTTGTCTGTGTCCAAATGTTCCCTCAAGCGGTCAGTATTTTGCTCATTCCTGTTATCAGAATTCCTGGACCTCGGATATAACCTGCAATTGTCTTCAAGGTTATGCAGGTATGCAGTTTAGTTCATGATCATTTTTTTTTCTTCCATTCCACATTGCAATTTGAACATGATTACATGTTCATCATTTGCCTCAGGCTAATGAGTGGTGCAGAGAATCAGTTAATAGCAAGAAGGCACAATTTGCTAAATTGCTCCTGCTTTACTAAACAGTGAACTTGAATGATTCAGAAGCCAAAGATGATTAAAAACCCATTCCACTGAGCTATAATTGTTTTTAAATAACATTTTAGAAAAGTAGTTGACCAAATGAGACCAAGTGAAATTAATGTATTTAAAATATAATCATCATATGTTAAGTAAGATATATATGTGACTAAGTAGCATATATGAACATCTAAATATTACATGTTATATGAGCAAATAAATAATAAAAATGTAATTAGAGCCAGGTGCAGTGACTCACCCTTGTAATCCCCGTGACTTGGGAGGCTAAAGCAGGAGGATCACAAGTTCTAGTCCAGCCTGGACACCTTAACAAGACCCTATCTCAAAATAAGATAAAAAGGGCTAGAATGTAGTTCAGTGGTACTGCAAAAAAAAAAGACATTAATAATAATAATAATAACAACAACAACAACACTTAAATTAAAGAAACTATAACCAGCCAAATGCTATCTTTGTATAATTCCAAACAATTAATTTGACTTATATTTCACAGATATAAATGATTTTTTTTCAATGTCTTGAAGCACTGATTTGGGCATTATATAGATACTGCATAAATTTTAATTCAGAATTTGTATCTGTTGCTCAATCACATTTTTTCTTTCAAAGAGTTTAAGCATGTGTGTAAATGTATAATGCAAACAAGAAAAAACTTAGGGAGTCTACCTGATTTAATCATGCTTGGAAAATATGGTGATATTGTTTTATTCCATGATAATGACCATCATAATCACAAGTTGCCTGGCTGATTTTCATCTTGTTTGTTACATCTGAGGTTACATGTGGTTTCAGTTAATTCTTACCTCTTCCCTATTCTTCAAGCACAGTTTGGCTTGGTCAGTTTTTAAAAACCAAGATCATCTTTGGGCTAAAAGCATGCCTAACTGGATGAACCAAAGCATGGAGAGTGGACCCATAGTTTGGGCACCTGAATAACGGCAGTTTCCTCGAGGTTGGAAGGGGAGAAAGATGGGTCCTCCATACAGTGCTCAGCGGAAACACCCCTGAGGGCTCATATGTCGGAAGCCTCCCTCACTGCCTTCGCTTTAGACACATCTCTCAGGTGGTTTGCCATGCTGGTGCTTTCCCCTGGGGGCTGCCCCATTTTAACCACAGGTCACCTCTCAGTATTGGGGTGTCAGAAGGAGGACAGGGGCTGAGATGAGCTTTGGGTACTGGGGCGTGCGAAGGTAAGTCTAGTTATACAAGAAATGGAAATACTGTGCCCACAACTTCTTAGTGTTTGAGAAAGACTAAAATCTATTCTTTACCAAAGACTCTTAGCTCTGAATAATCTTTTTATTTTTTGAATGAATAATTAAAAGGGGATGTTTCATTTAATTTAGAATACTTTTCCTTATTCACCCTAAGAGTGTGACTTTTCATTTTCTCACAAGGAGCCCAATAATTCTCTATGTACATGGATCACTCACCTCATCCCATTCTCTCCCCCATCTCTTCTTCCAGGTACTCAGTGTGGAGAATGCTCTCCTGGTTTCTATGGTAACCCAAGAGTTTCTGGAGCACCTTGCCAGCCATGTGCCTGCAACAACAACATAGATGTAACCGACCCAGAGTCCTGCAACCGGGTAACAGGGGAATGCCTCCGATGTCTGCACAACACTCAGGGTCCAAATTGCCAGTTCTGCAAACCAGGTCATTTTGGATCAGCCCTCAATCAGATCTGCAAAAGTAAGTCTGCAAAGCTCCCAAGGGGAATCTCGTGACTGAGTGGCAGCTCGGAAATGTGGTGCCAGCTTGACCATGATCATTTCATTTATGTTTGCAGTCCCTGCAAGCAAAAGCAGCAGCCACTGGGTGACAGGGCTGTAGCATTGAACTTGTCGACAGACACAGGTGCTGTGTCCCCACATGTGTTCCCAGATGCAGTTACCATGTAACAACTGGTGTTCCTTTGCCTTTTGTGGCTGTGGTCTATAACATTTGTTCTAGTGGGTTCAAAGCCTTGTTTCTCAAAGTGTGGTCCATTGGGTCCATGAGCCAGAATCACCTGGAGCTGAGCTGGGGTGGGGTGGGTGCCTAACTGACATGCAGATTCCTGGGCTGCACTTCAGGTCCAAATGCTGCAGTCAGTGTTCTCACTGCGTGACCCAGAATGCCTGATGACCACAATCTAGAGGAGGAAAGATTCATCTTCTCACAGCTCTGGAGGTTTCAGTCTATGTTAGGCTGGGTCTCATCACAGAGCTCAGGGCACTGCGACAGGAAGCAGAGAAGGTGGGGGGCATGAGGGATGTATAGATGGTCCCAAAGATGACACCCCAGTGACCTACCTTCTCCAGCCATGGTCCACCTGCCTACCTTACCACCCAATAAACCCACTATTCCATCAATGGATTTACCTGCTGATGAGATTAGAATCCTCATAATTCAGTTATTTCACTCGTGGACTTTTTGTTGTTGTTACATTGCCAATACATGAGCTTTCCCAGGAGGATCCATTCTATATCCAAGCCATAACATCCTCAGAATTGGAGTCTTTGTGAGCCCCAAGAAGCTGAATTACAACAAGCTTGTCAAGTGACTTTGATGTAGAAATATGAGAGTCACTGGTAGAGAGAGAATAAAGTGCTCATTTTTAGTGGATGCTTTGACTATTTCAGTTTACCCAAGTCAGTTTTGTAAACCATTTATTTTTCAAAGCATTCAAATTAGGGCTTTGGTGAATGGCAGAAGGGGGAAGGGAGGATTATGGTCAACCTCACTGTGAGCTCCTGGAGCTCAGTAGTTTGACCCATATGAAACTGGCATTTAGGGAGGTCAAAAATAATTGGCTACATCCAACCTACTTAGATTCTTTAATATTACACTGTTATAAGGTATTTCTTCTTTTACCCCTTTGGTGAAATGCTATGTCTGGGTCTAAAAAGTTGTTTCCATGGGTTGTTAGATGCCAGTGCATTGAATTTACCTCTAACAATAGCTTTATCATCTCAGGATGTGCCTGCCATCCTTCTGGAACAAACCCCGCTGAGTGTCCCCCTGGAGAGGGAGCTTGCTTCTGCCACCCTGTCACTGGCGCCTGCCCTTGTTTGCCAAATATCACAGGCCTGGCCTGCGACCGTTGTGCTGATGGATACTGGAATCTGGTCCCTGGCAGAGGATGTCAGTCATGTGACTGTGACCACCGGACCTCTCAAAGCAGCCTCTGTGACCAGGCAAGATACTTTAAAACTTACTCCTGCCCTCAGTGAGAACTGACATGAAATGTGGTTTCCAGATGTGTTGAGTTTTCTTTATAAGCGGTTGTTAGTGTTTTTACACATGATTAGCTTTGTATAGGGACACTGTCAGTATTTACTTACTGAGGAATGAAAAGACCCGCCAAAAAAGACAACGAGAATCTCAGAATTCAACTTTACCTGCTTCATTCACAGGGAGACTCTGACACCAACCTTCCCTTTCCCCATTTCATGCACATGATCATAGGGAGGACTCAAGAAATAGATCGTTAATTGGGAGTTATTATTAACAAAATGAAAGTAAAAAGATGCTTTCAGAATTCACAATTCCTTTATTTATTTATTTATTTATTTATTTATTTATTTATTTATTTATTTTGTGGTTCTAGGGATTGAACCCAGGGGTGCTCTACTGCTGAGCTACACCACCAACCCTCTTTATTATTGTTACCTTTTAAAAATTTTTTTGAAACAGGGTCTCATAAGTTGCTGAAGCTAGTCTTGACCTTGAGATCTCCTTTCTCAGCCTCCCAAGTATTGGGATTACAGGTGTGCACCATCATGCCCAGCTTACAATTCCATTTTTTAAATGGAGCTGTCATTTATTTCCAAGGACTCACCAATTGCTTTGTTTGTGGCTACAACAGGATGTCTCATTTACTTTTAGACCAGCATGGGTCATTTCTAAAGAGTGCAGGCTAGGATCCAGGGAGCAAATATGCACTGTTTAATATACAATTAACATTACTTGCATGTATTTCAGTCAGTAAAACAAGAAGCACAGAATTTCTAAACATACTATAACATTAACTATTTATGGAAAAACTATTTCTTAATGCCATGCTTAGTTTTGTTGTTGTTGTTTTGTCTTGGTTTTTGTTTGTTTGGCTTAGTGAATCTATTTGAAATAGATGGAGAGGATAAAACAGTAATAAAAACTTAGAAAAAGTTCCACCCACAATACAGGAATCAGAATTCAATTGAAATCAAAATACTAATTTAAAAAGCTGGAATCTTCCTTATTAGTATACATGGCTCACCCCAAATATCAGTTCCATTGTTCAACTTATTATTCAAAGTCTAGTCTTGTACAAGTTAACTTTTGAAGGTAATTCTTATATATAGAACATGTTTTTCTTTCTTTTTTCTTTCCTTCTCTCCAATTCACCCCACTGTCCCATTCGAATGCATCATACTCCTTTTCTTTTTTTTTTTGCAGTACTGAGGATTGAACTCAGGGGCATTCTACCTCCGAGCTATACCCCCAGCCCTATTTTTTATTCTTTATTTTGAAACAGGATCTCACTAAGTTGTGGAGTGCCTCACTAGGTAGCTGAGGCTGGCCACGAACCCAGATCCTACAGTCTCAGCCTCCCGAATGCTGGGATTACAAGTGTGCGCCACCACGCCCGGCTATACTCCTTTTCAAAAACATAAACTTTTAACTTGAGAATAGAGTTGTAAGATTATCACCGATAGTACAGAAAAAATGTACCCCACACCATTTCCCCTATTATTAGCATCTTATATTAGCATGATACATTCATCACAATTAATGAACCAATACTGATGTCTTTTCCTTAATGGAACTCCATAATTTATTCAGATTTCCTTAGTTGTTACCTAATGTCATTTTTATGTTCCAAGACCCAATCCAGAACTCACTGCAATTAGTTATCATGTCTTCTTAGGCTCCTCTTGCCTGTGACAGTTTCTAAGATGTTTTTCATTGCTAATGGACTTGATGGTTTTGAGTATTTTGTAGAATGTCCCTCAATTAATATTAATGTAATATTTTTGTGTGCATGTCATACTGGGGATTGAACCCAGGGGCATCTACCTCTGGGTTATACCCCCAGCCCTATTTTATTTTTTATTTTGAAACAGTGTCTCACTAAGTTGCAGACAGCCTCACTAAGTTACTGAGGCTAGCCACACACCTATGATCCTTCTGTCTCAGCCTCTCAAGTACTGTGATTACAAGTGTGCACCACCATGCACAGCAAAATTAATGCAACATTTTTTCATTAGACTAGGGTCGTGGGTGAGGCGAATACTAGGAGGTAAGGTGTCCACTTCTCATTGCGTCACATTGAGGGTACACATAACCAACACGACATCACTTTTTTTTTTTTAACTGGGGATTAAGCCAGGAGAACTTTACCACTGAGCTACAACTACAACTCTTTTTTCTTTTCTGGTTTGAGACAGGATCTCACTAACTTGTCAATGCTGCCTTTAGACTGCGTGCAATCCTCCTGCCTCAGACTCCTACATAATTGTGGTTACAGTAACTGGCATGATGTATCACACTTGATGTGAATCTTGATCACCTAGCAAAAGTAGTGTTTGTCAAGTTTCTATGTTGTAAAATTACTCTTTTCCTCCTTTCCAAACTACACTCTTTGGCAGAAAACCACCATGAACAACCCACACTGAAAAAACAAGGGTTTTGTCCGCCTCCTTGAAGGCAGAGTATCTCCATGAATCACTGGAATTATTCTGCACGGAGATTTGTCTGTCACCCCCTTTTTATTCATTTATTCAATCTTTTGTTGTTCAAATTGTTCCAGCTTTGACCATAGGAAGCACTTTTAGTTGGCTCCTGTGTCTCATTGACATGCCCCAATAATGTAGGGTTTTTCAAAGTACTTTCTCATTTTCTGGCAGTGCAAAAAGATCCCGGCTCACCTTAGGTATTTCCTGCCCCAGTCCTAGAATCAGCCATTTCTCCAATGAGTGCAAATTGGAGAATGCTGTTAGAAACCAAGATCTGACCCTAGGTGGCCATATCCATCTAATATGTTCCCTCCACTCTCCGTGCCCATAGCCACCAACCATGTAATAAATTGGCAGACCTCCACATGCCTGATTTGCCTCATTATTCATGAGGGACTTCTAACATAAATGACATCACTGTTTGGAATGTTTCTTAGACCTTTTGGGAAGCAAATTTGTAATAGCACCGAATATGCAATTCAACCATGGAGGCCAAGAGCAGCCCATGAAGTTGAAGACCCAATAGCACTGCTTTAACCAAAAAGCCCTCTTGACAAGCGTGCTTGGAGTTGTTTAGTCCATGGAGAAGGTTGCTCTCTGCAATCAGGGAACACTTTCTTTGGAGTACAGAGAAGACGTGTGGACAATTAGATTCCCTGATGTTTAAATAACTACTGATAAATGTCTCTTCGTCAGCCAGAAGGTGGCCCCCAGTGCATTTGCACAGGGAAATCCATACATGCTGTCCAATATTTTACTTGGGGAAAGAAGCTTCTCAAATTTGTAGATACTGCAAAGCTGAAAGTTGGTATGATAAAGACAGAACATGAGGCCAGATATCCCAACGAGCTATCATGTAGACTGGAAACAAGGTGAAATGTGAACAGGGTAAAAGTAAAGTTGGGAGGGTAAAAGTGTCTTTAAGCCCTTGCGTAAATGCTGGGTGGGAGTAATAACTTGGCACCAGCTCATGTGAAAAGTATCTGAGGATTTTCATTGCGTGCAAGCTTCAAGTGAACCAGCAGTGTGCCAGGGCTGTGGAAGAGGCGATGCCTGTTCAGACTGGAGCAGAGCATGCCATGCCCAGGACAGGATGGCCATTGTCTTATTATCTTGCTCTTTGGCCAGCCAGCTCCAGGAGCCTGTTGTCATTTCTGAATACCACTTTTTTTAGAATTTTAAAACTTTTAATTAACTTGTACTGATTGTATATATTTATGGGATAGTGTGATTTTTTTGGTACTTGGATTGACCCAGAGGCATTCTACATCCAAGCCCTTTTTATTATTATTTAGAAAGAGTCTTGCTAAATTGCTGAAGTCCTTGGAAAGTTGCAGAGGCTGGCCTCAAAATTGCAATCCTCCTGTTTCAGTCTCCCAAGTACTGGGATTATAAGGGTGTGTCACCACGCCCAGCTGAGTGTACTATTTTGATATATGTATACAAATATCTATCACTTCTTTGTGTTGAGAACATTTAAATGTCTCTTCTTTAGCTATTTTGAAATATGTAATAAATTATTGTTAGTTATAGTCACTCTGCTGTGCTATAGAATACTATAACTTAATCTTCCTATCTAACAGTACCCATTAATGAGCCTTTTCTATCCTCCCTTCCCCCTACCATTCCCAATCTCTGGTAGCAACTATTCTACTCTCCAGTTTACGAGATCAACTTTTTAAACTTGCGTATATGAATGAGAACACGCAGGATTTGTCTTTCTGCTAAGTACCATATTTTAAACATAACATAGAAAAAAAAAGTATGTGTCCAAAGGGAGACAACTAGAATACAGAATAAAACTATAATATGAGGTGAAATTCTGACGGAATTAGAGGTGGTTGGCCCAAAGAAGAGGGGCAAAGATGACTTGAAATGGCCATTCTACTTGGGAAAGAGGGAGACTCCCTATTTTGTGCAAGTCCATAAGACAGGGCACAGAACAATGGGAACCAGTTAAGGGGAGCAGATTATGCTCCATTATAAGAAAGTGCTGCCCAACACCCCAGAATAACCAGCTACAGGACAGGCCCCCAGGGCAGCGAGCTCCTGATAGTTCACATATCTGAGCAGACGCTAGAGATGGAGAGAAGCTTGGTAGATCTAGTCACTTTGTCAACTGAGCTGCTTATTTGCTGGAAGCATTCAGAGTTTAAGCAAATCTGGCCAAGTATAATTTAGGACTACCACAACAGTGATTTATGTTTGTATTTTCTCCTGTCCTAAAGCCTCAGTTTTTAGAAAAGCTAGTCAAGAATCCAGTTGGGAGGGTTCGGGAAAGTTCAGCCTTATCCCCCAAAACACAGTTAAATAGCAGTCACTAAGTGATTAAGTATAGAGTGCAAAAAAAAAAAAAAAAAAAAAAGTCATTTTGTTTAGCAAAACACTAGCCCCGTTGGTAGAAACCACATTGTACATTCCATAATAGAAACATTACTTGCCAAACTAATTGATAAATGTTAAACCATTTTATGGGAACTCCCATAACTGTGGAGGAAAAGAATGTGGCCTGTTTCCCAATACGTGTTTTATTTTCATTTGCATCTGTGTATGTTCCCCCAGTTGGGGCCACCTGTCCCTGAACAGCTGGAAGCAGGAGGTATATTCAAGAGTCCTGAGCCAAAACACATTAACTCCTGATCCTTGCTATGGTCGGGGGTGGTTGCTGGCCGTGGGAAGCATCCTTTCTCCCTCTTTGCACAGCTGTATGTCCAAAATCGCCGGAGGGAAAAAATGTCTTCTGTGAAAATCTGTTATGATCCTACACCCGTAAGGCTTGTCAGTTCCTCACCATGATTGTTCTCACAGCTTACGGGCCAGTGTCTGTGCAAAGCAGGCTACAGAGGGAACCGCTGCAGTGAGTGTGAGGAAGACTTTTATGCTGATCCACTTGGGGAATGCATTCGTAAGTACTGAAATTCTAGAAACACATGGGCAGTCAGCTGGCCCTACCACAGGCATGCTATGAACCAAATGAGATTCAAATGCCTTTATTTAGTCATTGCTTTTAGAAATATGGACTTAGACCCGGGCCTGGTGGCACACACCTATAATTCTAGTACTTGGGAGGCTGAGACAGGAGTATTGCAGGTTTGAGGTCAGCCTCAGCAGCTCAGCAAGGCCCTCAGCAACTTAGTGAGATCCTGTTTCCAAATAAAAAATACAAAAGGTTTGGATGTATCTCAGAAGTAAAATGCCTCTGGGTCCAGTTTCCAGTACCAAAATAAAAAGAAGGAAGGAAAGAAGAGAAGAAGGGAGGGAGGGAGGGAGAAAGGAAGGAAGGACGGAAGGAAGGAAGGAAGGAAGGAAGGAAGGAAGGAAGGAAGGAAGGAAGGGAAGGAAGGAAGGAAAGAAGGGAGAAGGGAGGGAGGGAGGGAGAAAGGAAGGAAGGAAAGAAGGAAGGAAGGAGAAAGGAAGAAAAAATATGGATTTAGCTTGGTAATTCACAAAGTTTAGTTCCAGTTTCGAGAATAATATTTGTGCCCCTATAAAAAGATTATTTTTCTCACTTTTGGCCTATATTAAATACTAGCTTATATTAAACTTGTGGCTTATGTTTGAATCCCTCAAAGTCATGCCAGGTACCTTGGTACATGTCTGTAGAATCAGATACTTGGGAGGCTGAGGCACAAGGATCTCTTGCCCGAGAATTTAGGGCCAGCTTGGCAACACAGTGAGACATCATCTCAAAAAAATATCCCTCAAATTCATTACAATGGAACAGACCTCTAGGGTCATGACTTGCAGCCAATTTTCTGCTATTGGGAAGTATCTTGAGGAAAATCAATCACTCTGAATTAAGGCAGCGACTTGGAGATAGGTCATAGGAGACAAGAGAGATAGATGGTTCCTCAAAGAGACTCTCATGCTTCTGGGTCTATCCCACAGTCACCTATTTATTTACTTAACAAAAGCTCATAGAATGCCTGCTGGGTCCTCCAGGTAGTGAGCAAGCAAGGTAGTGAACATTGCTGTCCTTTTGGAGTGTGTTCCAGTGGCTGTCATTCCACGCATGAGCCCTAATTGCAGGATTTAGTTCAACATTGGTGTTGTCCAGTGCAGGAGCCAGCATCCCCCCAGGTAATTATTAAGCACTTGAAGTATAGGTGCTGCAGAGGTGGGCAGGTGGTGCACATCTGTAATCCCCCTACTTGGGAGGTTGAGACAGGAGGATCACAGGTTCAGAGGGCCTCACTAAGTAGCTGAGACTGGCTGCAAACCCAGATCCTCCTGTCTCAGCCTCCCAAGTACTGGGATTACAAGCGTGCGCCACCACGCCCAGCTTACCCTGTTTCAAAATAAAAATAAGATAGGATTGAGGTCTAGCTTAGAGGCAGAATGTCCCTTGGTTCAATCCCCAGTACCAAAAAAATAAAAAGTGTAGATGCTGTAATTGAGTAATAGAATTCTTTATGTGTTTCATTTTATTTGTTTAACTTATATAGTCACATATGGTTAGTGGGCATCAAATTGGACCATGCAAATTTATAATCTGGGATGGTTCTAAGAGGCGGAGTTTTTGAATCACCATTTAAAGCCAGCTTCCAAATGAAGTCAATCCAAAAGAACAGGCAAGTGTGATGGGCTTACCATCACAGTCAGCCCTACCCTACATCGCCATGCATGGTAACTCCTTCCTCCTCTCTGTTCCTGTACAAATGTGCTCTTGTGACTCAAAATACAGCCATCATTCCCTTTCCCCATTCAAATATACATTCTCAATTATTTTCTCTAGATCTCACTTAATTTTCTAAGTAGAAATGCTAATCTCAAAATCAGGGAGGAGGGGCTGGGGATATTGCACAGTGGTAGAGCACTTGTCTAGCATGCACATGGCCCTGGGGTCAATCCCCAGGACATGCTCCCCATCCTCTTCGCCCCTCCAAAAGAAAGAATTTTAGCTCCTGGAAATTCTGTCCTGGAGAACCTCTTTTCCCATAGCCAATATTTTAATAATCTTATTTCATAAAAATGCTTTCATCTTTTAAGTGAAGCAATAGAGAAACTTTCCCAGTGGTCAATTCAGGACATAGACCTCAGGGAAGCTAATGGGGGGGTGGGGCACTCTGGCCTCTAGACGGTGAAGTAATGTATCCCCAAGGGCTTCCTGCTGAAGTCCTGGACACAATCCCAGTATGCAGACAGATGATGCTTAATTGAGGAGCCTAGTGTGTTAATCAGTTTTTATTTGTAATTGGCATTACTTATACTCATACTCAAGTTGTCAAATGCTGTGTGTGTGTGTATGTTACTGGGGATTGAACCCAGGGGACATTCTACCTCTGAGCTACACCCCAGCCCTATTTTTTTTTTAATTTTGAAACAGGGTCTTGCTAGGTTGATGAGAATCTCACTACTTGCTGAGACTGTCCTTGAACCTGCAATCCTCCTGTCTTAGCCTCCCAAGTACTGGAATTACAGGTGTGTGCCACCACGCCCACCTTGTCAAATGCTATTTAAATCACCTGTTTCTTGCCTTGCCAGAATTTATTATTGTTTGCTTTCTTTTGTGTATATGTGTGTGCTGGGGATTAAGCCCAGGGGTGTTCTATCTCTGAGCTACACCTCCAACCCTTTTTAATTTTTATTTTGAAACAGAGTCTCACTCAGTTCTAAATTGCCAAGGCTAGTCTTGAACCTGTGATCCTCTTGTCTCAGTCTTCCATGTCCTAGGATTATAGGTGTGCCCCACCTTGCCCAACTTGTTTATATTCTTGATAATCACCATTCTAACTGTAGTGAGATGGAATCACAGTATATTTTCAATTTGCACTTCCCTGATTGCATATAGTCCAAAGACAGAGGCTAGTGATTCCCTAACCTTTTAGAAATTTCAGTAACAGAAATAACTCCCCACCCCCTCCATCTTCTGACCTGATTAGAGATCTACTCAAATAAAGTACTATGCCAGGTGTGGTGTTGTACACCTGTAATCCCAGTACCCGGAAGCTGAGACAGGAGGATTGCAGATTCAAGGGGAAGCCTCAGCAACTTAACAAGACCCTCAGCAATTTAATGAGACCCTGATTCAAAATAAAATAAGGGCTGGGGGTGTAGTGTGGAGGTAAAATGCCCCTGAGTTCTACAGAAAGAGAGAGAGAGAGAGAGAGAGAGAGAGAGAGAGAGAGAGAGAGAGAGAGAGAAACTGTGGCATGTCAGCTATTCTTAAAAGTTAAGAAAAATTGCATTTAATCCCCCTTTTAAATTAATTAACCTCTTTATATACTGGAAGCAGCATGGGCCGGTACACCTCACCTGGGCTTTACTAGGAAGCAGGGTGGTCAGGGGACTTAGAGTCAGTGGCACATCTGCAGCAGCTGTGGGGGTGGCAGCAGTCACTAGTGTGCTGCCCCCATTAGATCCACACGCTCCCCTCAAACATGAAGAGCCCACATGTGCACACCCACACAGTAAAACTGGCATCTCAAATTTTCCATGTAGAAACCATGAACTGATTTGTTAGTGGGATATACAGAGGCATGCTGTATTTTAATAGTCATTGCAAAGATCTCTGAAATCATGTCGGGGGGGGGGCAGGAATTGAACCCAGGGGTGTTCTACCTCTGAGCTATACCCACAGCCCTATTTTATTTTCTGTTTTGAAACAGGGTTTTGCTAAGTTACTGTATGCTAACCTTGAACCTGCAGTTCTTCTGCCTCAGCCTCTCAAGTATTGGGATTACTGGCATGTGCCACCGTGGCCAACTGAAATTGTATTGTTTTTAAATGATCACCTTAGTGACATGAGTTGGAAAGATTCTTGGGGGGGGACGCTTTATTCTTGAGCTAATCATAAGCAAAAGACCAGGTGACATTCTCTGCTCTTTCTCTCTTCCTTTTCAGCATGCAATTGCAGCAGGGAAGGAACCCAGACGCCCGCCTGTGATAGGGACACAGGCATATGCCGCTGCAGGGAGGGTGTCAGCGGCCAGCGCTGTGACCGCTGCGCCCGGGGTCGCAGCCAGGAATTTCCCACTTGTCTCCCATGTCACTTGTGCTTCGATCAATGGGATCACACCATCTCTTCTCTCTCCAAAACCATGCAAGGGCTGACTGCTAACATGGAAGATAAAAGAGAGATGGTGCCTGACTGTGAGGCCGACTTCACAAGCCTCAGAGAAAACATGTTTGAAATAGAGAGGATTTTGAAACATCCTGTTTTCCCATCAGGAGAATTCTTAAAAGTCAAGGATTATCATGACTCTGTTAGGTAAGATTTGTGTTCAAGTAATACATAGCCCTACTCCTGTCAAGCTTTAGCAGTCTCAGCCTTCAATTTAGAAATGTACCAACACTGACCGGATGTGGTGGTGCTCACCTGTAATCCCAGTACTTTGAAAGGCTGAGACAGAAGGATCACAGGTGTGAGGCCCACCTCAGCAACTTAAAAATAAATAAATAAAAAGGGCTGGGTATAGCTCAGAAGTCAAAGGGAAGCAGGGAGGCAAAGAACCCAAGGCTCCATGAGCATGAATTCAGAAGTCTCACCACTTTGATTCAAATCCACTTACTAACGAATGATGCAGCTTCAGTCAAGTGACTTCTCCAAGCTTCAATTGCTTCATCAAAAAGAGAAGGTTTCATAAGAATTGTGGGAGAATTACGTAAAACAAGCCACTTAGCATGGTGTTTGGCACATAGTAAGTACTTATGGAATACCAGTTACAATAATAATTATTGCTTTTTATTTTATTATTATTAACCTGAAGAATTATAGTCCTGACAGTTAGAGCCTAAAGAAAGAGTCTATAAAAGAGAAAGAGAAAAAAAATCTAGGAAGCATTAATGTTTTGTACTGGTGCCAAGATAAACAGTCCTATAAATTTATATTTCTTCAATTGTATGCTTCAAGATTTGCACCCAAATTCCCCACCATGAAGGCTATATATTCACTATCTGATCAAACCAGCTATAGTGCTGGACCCAGCAAACTTAAGTGGGACAAAGGGTGCACTTTCAAAGAGAAAAGTGATGGAATAAGAATGTGTCCAGGGTACGCTCACCAGCAAGGGAATCTCCTTATCATTCCTAGAAATTAAAAGTTAAGACCCAAGCCGGGCATGCTGCCACATGCTTGTAATTCCAGTATTTGGGAGGCTGAGATAGGAGGATCACAGATTCGCAGCCACCCTCAGTAACTCAATGAGGCCCTGTTTCAAAATAAAAGATAGGAATGGGGGTGTAGCTCAGAGGTAAAATGCTCCTGAGTTCAGTCCCCAGTACCTATATATATATAGTACATATATATATATATATATATATATATATATATATATATATATATATATATGATCCTATATGGAAACACTAAAATAAACTTTATTGTCTATAGATTCATTCTAAGTGAACAACTAATTTTACCCTAGGCTAGGTAAGACTTTTTTTTTATCAGTTGTTGAAAGCCAAACATAGACACATTCTTTTAGATTAATTTAAATGAACCATGTTTGAATACATGGATTTTTTGTTTTGTGTTTTGGTACTGGGGATTGACCGTTCCACATCCAAGCTACACCCCCAGCCCCTTTTGTTTTTATTTTGAAACAGGGTTTAACTAACTTGCTGTGGGTCTCACTAAATTGCTGAAGCTAGCCTGGAACCTGTGATACTACTGTCTCAGCCTCCCAAGTACTGGGATTACAGGCATGTGCCACCATGCCCAACTTGAACACATGTTTTGAGATGCAAAGAAAGTGAGAGAATAAACATTGAAAATGGAAAGACTCAAAAACCTGTATTTTACTGGAACTTGTATGCTAGTCATAGTTTAAATGAGTCCTGAAACATTCCAGGAAGCAGAATTAAGAGGAAAGAGATGAGCCATGAACAGAATTATAGACTGAAATGAAAAATTGTGTGCATGGGGAACCCTTCTGATTGAGGGCACCTAATAATGAGGGCAATTTTGTGCCATATTGTTTCACCAATATATCAAATGTAATAGCTGCCTTCACTTTCTCCCACAGAGAACAAATCATGCAGCTAAGTGAACAGTTGAAAACAGTGTATGGATTTCAAGATCTGAACAAAACAATCATAAGAATGAGGAATGAAACAGACCTCCTACTTGAAAGCCTTCAGGAGAAAATTGATTGGCAATCCAGTGTCCTTAACACAAGCATCATGGGTAAGAGGGAAAGTGCTCTTTGACTGTCTTTGCATGGAGTTTGATGAAATCCACAGTGCCTTCCACCAGGGAGTCAGCCTGTGTGCACCACTGTGGCTCCTGAGCACTTGAGAACATACACATACATCCATTAAAGGTATTATTTGTACACGGAAAGTTCAACTTTTTAAACATTGCAGAGCCTGGATAGCATTTGCTCAAAATAACAAATAAGGGTAACTTATGTCTGCTGCTAAACAAATATTAAAACCCACAGTAGTCAAATACCAAACCCTGCAAGGCATCTTGAGTACTCAGCAACTTAGAAATTCTAATATGGCCAAAAGCAAATGAGAGAGATACATTTCTATACTTTCCTGGGTAAAAATCACCCCGTTTCTAGCAGCCACAAATGCAAAGAAATATGAGGCAAAAGATAACTAAGCACAATGTTTCTCATAAGTACTTTGTAGGAATTAGAATCATGCAACATACTAAACATTGTTAATTCATGTTGCATAGTTGTTAAAAACAGAATGTGCACAATGCAGAAGCCAAAATCAACTCTGAGGAGAAACAGAACTCTAAAGCAAAACTTTGTTTAGCTCATCTCCTGTTTAAGATGACATCCACTGTCATATTTGAAGGTGGACAACCCGTTACTTACTACTCAGGGAGTTTGTTCACACTACCTCACACAGTTGAGAAGTAAAAGAAAAATACACATGAACCCTTCCATGTCAAGGCATAAACATGGGCTACTTTGCCTTAGTCCATGTGTATGTATCTGTTTTTCATCTGATCCTGACCCAAAAGAGAAAAAAAAGCAGGTAGGAATGCCTAATTTCCCTAAAAGAAAGCCTAAATTTAGTGAAATAAATTTTAGCAAAGATCTCTTAATGATGCTCAATAAATGTCATGGAGATAATTTACTCTGATTCCTAATTTGGACCAATGTACCCACTGGAAGAACTCAAGATTCATCAGCGGTCACTCTAAGCAGGCAGGATAAAGTAAAACTGCCCCATGCTAATCCTCTTCAATATTCAGTCTGACAGCACTTACTGAGCCTTTTCTTAATGCCTGCCACTGTTCTGGGCAGTAGAGATAAGGAAATGGATATGACAAGTACCTGTCCTTGGGTTCCTGTCTGCTGGGGGAGACAAGAATAGACACAACCTCAAACAATGCTAACTAACAACTGCTTTGGAAGTAGAGCAGCAAGAACTGAATTCTTCCTGGACTTGTTAGGAAAGGCTTCAGAGGGAAGGTGGCAAATAAATAGAGCCCTACAGGATGGAGATAAATTTGCCAGATAAATAAAAGCAGAAAAGTCACTCCAAGCAATAGGAAATGTTTTTATTTTCATTATAAATTTTAAAAGCATGATATGTCAAGAGTATACAGAGATAAGAACTAGAAGTATTAAAGATAAAGTGTGCAACAGAGAGCCCACAGAGTGGGAGAAAATTTTTGCCAGCTACTCTTCTGATAGAGGTCTAATATCTAGGATATACAGAGAACTCAAGAAAATCACAGCTACGAAAACAAATAACCCAATCAAAAAATGGGCAAAGGATCTAAGTAGACACTTCACAAAAGAAGAAATACAAATGGCCAATAAATGTATAAGGAAATGTTCTACATCCTTAGCAATCAGAGAGATGCAAATCAAAACTACCTTGAGATTTCATCTAACTCCAACCAGAATGGCAATCATAAAAAACGAACAACAACAAATGCTGGTGAGGGTATGGAGAAGTGGGAACCCTAATACATTGTTGGTGGGATTGAAAATTAGTGCAACCACTTTGGAAAACAGTATGGAGGATCCTCAGGCGAATGGGAATGAACTTACCATATGATCCAGCAATACCACTTCTGGGTATCTACCCAAAAGAATGGAAACCAAACTATCAGACCAATGCATGTGTATCTATGTTTATAGCTGCACAATTCACAATTGTCAAACTATGGAAATAGCCAAGATGTCCATCAACAGTTGAATGGATTACAAAACTATGGGATATGTACACAATGGAATTTTACTCAGCCATAAAGAAGAACAAAATCATGTTATTTGCAGGGAAATGCATGCAACTGGAAAACATTATGTTAAGTGAGATTAGTCAGTCCCAAAGAGTAAAAAAGCCTATGTTCCCCCTAATATGCAGATGCTAGGGAGAAGATGGGCATAAGAGGGGCTCCAGATGAAAAAGGAGAAACCCTAGATAAGCAAAGAAGTTGACTTAACTGAAGGGGATGGATGGGGGGGCACCCTAATGCACATGATGTACTTTCACAAATATATCAAAGTCAATCACTAAACTGAACTTGAAAAGGAGGGAGGGCGAGGGAGTGGGGTGGGAATTGGGGATGGGGTTAAATGAGAAATGTGTGCATATATGCCTTTATCAGCTTGTACCTAACAAAGATGTATGATTACAATGCACCAATTATTATAAAAAAAAGATAAAGTGTGGATGGTTCATGCTTGAGGTATAGTTATATTAGGAGTAAAGATTGGTGCCCTAGGCCTCTGGTTCCTAAAATACAGAGTTACAGTTTAAAATCTAACATAATAATTTACATTAAATAGGCCTTATTAACTTCATGAATTGGAAACCAGAAGTGCTTAAGATTATAGGGTCTAGAGTCAAACCACCTGGGTTCAAATCCTGGCTTCAGCTCTTCCTAGCAACAA
Organism: Graphiurus murinus; assembly: GCA_004027655.1. Classification (NCBI taxonomy): domain Eukaryota; kingdom Metazoa; phylum Chordata; class Mammalia; order Rodentia; family Gliridae; genus Graphiurus; species Graphiurus murinus. The sequence continues at coordinate 45,245 of PVLC010011351.1, forward strand.
GATCTCCAGCAAATAATTTACCTCATCACAGCCTCGGTTTTCTTACTTGTAAAATGAGGATAATCTTACTAATGGGTATTTCAGAGTTGCTCATGATGACTGAGGAAGAAAACTGATGGGAAATACAGTCACATAGGAAGCATTCACATAGTTATTTGTAGCTATTGTTATCAGTCTTGAGTCTCAACATTGGTAGTCTGCAAACTGCAGACTGAGGTCAAATCCTGTGGAAGGGCTGTTTTTGCAAATAAAATTTCATTAGAACACAACCTTACCTGTTACAGCTTTTGATCTATAGAATTAAGTGATTGTGGCAAAAATGCTATAGCCAGCAAATATAAAAACATTATTTCTCTGGTCTTGGCAGGAATAGTTTATCAACTCCTGTTCTATACAGCTAGAAAACTTAGTTGGTTTACCATATTAGAGTTTATATAGATATTTATCATCAATACTTTATATTTCTGACACATTTTGCAGAATATTCTAATATTGTCTCCTTTAATCCTACAGATTATTATCACCAGTTTAGATATAAGAAAACAAAATCTAAGAGATTAACTGATTTGCTCAAAGACATACCCAGGCAGTAAAGAGTGGAGCTGGGATAAACCCTTCCCTGTGGACTTGAGCATCAATGCTCTGTATCTGTTAAGTCTGTGTCTATTACATTTATGTATCCTTCCCAGCTAAAGGCAATCAACCAAGAGGATGTTGAAATTTTTATAGTGAGAGTTGAAACCAAACAGTAGTCAAACTGTGGGATGATCATCCTTATAGCTGAGACATCACTTTTCACAAAATGTATCTTACTTCAATTTATATTGATGTAGATTACTCAGAAGACATCAGAAAGTATTATCGCCTATCGTCATTTGCTGAAAAGAAAACTAATGAAACTACTTCCATCATAAATAACTCTGAAAATACCAGGAACAGATTACTTACCATTTTAGATACATTGACCTCAAAAGAAAACTTGTCATTGGAAAAATTAAAGCTGATTAAGATGCCTGATATCCAAATATTGAATGAAAAGGTAAATATTCACGATGGTATAGTAAAGGTTTGTGGTTTCTACTTGGTATACATACCTCTTCAACTATATTTTATTTTCATTTAATTTTAAATTTGTATTAATAAAGGTATGAGTAATACAAATATATGTATATAAAATATATAAATAGTATGTAATATACAAATAATATGCATATGTTTAATTATATTTTATATTTATTCAAGGATGGATTCAAATTAAGGAATAAAAGTATTGTTTGCCTTTATTATTTTATATTATTTACTACTTCCAAAACAGTACAGGTTTTGGCTGGGTGTGGTGGCGTATGCCTTCAATCCCAGTATGTGAGAGGTTGAGACAGGAGGATAACAGATTCAAGACCAGCCTCAGCAACTTATCAAGGACCTGTTTCAAAATAAAAGAGGAATGGGAGTGTAGCTCAGTGGTAGAGTATCCCTCGGTTTAATCTCTAGTACCATGGAGGGGGGGAAGGTACAGATTATGAGCATTTGCTCCTCCTGCCTCAGTGTAAGAAAAAGTTAATACCTACTTTAAAATAATAAAAATTAAATTAACTATAAGTATAAAAATGACAGATTGGTACAATACTCATAAATTATTTAGATATTAATCAGTTACCTAGGAAATATTCAATAGGCTGCCCCCGTGTACTAAGTACCAACTATTGAAGAAACTCACATGAATAAAGCAATATTTTTCTTCAGTGAGCCTGGTTAGCATTAGAAAAAACTCTGTTCCCCAGTTGCTTTTTATTTTTTTATTTTTTGCGGTACTGGGGATTGAACTCAGGGGCATTCTACCTCCGAGCTATACCCCCAGCCCTATTTTTTTTTTTTATTCTTTATTTTGAAACCGGGTCTCACTAAGTTGCGGAGTGCCTCACTAAGTAGCTGAGGCTAGCTGCGAACCCAGATCCTCCAGTTTCAGTCTCCCAAATGCTGGGATTACAAGCGTGTGCCACCACGCCCGGCTCCCCAGTTGCTTTTTTTGTTTTTGTTTTTGTTTTTTTTGGCGGTACTGGGAATTGAACTCAGGGGCATTCTACCTCCGAGCTATACCCCCAGCCCTATTTTTTATTCTTTATTTTGAAACCGAGTCTCACTAAGTTGCGGAGTGCCTCACTAGGTAGCTGAGGCTGGCCGCGAACCCGGATCCTCCGGTCTCAGCCTCCCAAATGCTGGGATTACAAGCATGCGCCACCACGCCCGGC
>PVLC010011352.1:0-47563 GCA_004027655.1 Graphiurus murinus
CATCTTAGCTCCTCATGTCTTTAAGCTTTTTATGTAAATCTTTTTGCTCCCCACAGGTAGGAAATGTTGCAAGAAAGCTGAGGTCCACTCAAGTGGTCAAGCTACTACTTTACACATATTGCATGTTTTTGATATTTTTTAGAATTTGATTTCAAACTGGAAGACTTTCCCTAGGGGCGGGGGGGATGGCTCAAAACTGAAAGTGCATTCGCTTCTAGGTCTCAATCCAAGAGCACTATCAAACCCATCTGTTCTGAGCAGGAATTTTTTAGATGGTCAGTCTATTCTACTTTGGGTCCAAGGTTAAGGGGAGTAAGGGTTGTTGGTTAATATATTTTGCCATTGATATCTTCCTCTTGTCCACTCACTAAAGTATCATGTTTACTTTTTTCCTTTTAGGGTCTGATGTTATCCTGGTGATGACATAGGAGTGTGGGTTAGAGATAAGGGAATATGCTCCCTGAAAATTAAGTTAGTCTGCGGAAGCAATTTCTCAATTTTATTTGAGTTAATGATCTTCAAAGTCATCTATACGAAAGATCCGTGTCCTAATTCTGGCTCCTGTCCACTCTCAGTGTATCTAGCAGTAATTTTCCCCCAATCCTGAATGAGTTGAAAGCCTGATCATCTAATAAAAAAGGAGAGTAATTTTGTAACACGTTTCATCTGATGATAAAGACATAGATGGCTTCTGAGTTGGAATCCACCTCCATCTCATATCATTGTCTGATTAACAGAAAAATGTTTCTGTGCTGGATCAAATGATTCTTCAGGCTGGAGACATAGCTCAGTGGTAAAGTACCTGCCTAGTGTGCATGAGGCCTTGAGTTTAATTCCCAGCACCATAAAAAAAAAGTGGTTGTTTTTGCTCTTAATTAAAAAAAAAAAGTCCAGTTATTCATAAGAAAAAGTCTAAATTTTTTATTTGAAATCTGAATTCTCAGAAAGCAAGATCCTTTTACCCATCCATGTTTTCTTGGTATTCAGTGAAAGATCTGTCACACAGATATAACTTAAAAATGTTGAACAAAATTTTAATGAAATTAACCTTGAGCTGGGTGTAGTGGTGCACTCCTGTAACCCTAGTATTTGGGAGGCTGAGACAGGAGGTTTGAAACCAGCCTCAGCAATTTAGTGAGGCCTTTAGCAACTTAGTGAGACACTGTTTCAAAAATAAATAAATAAATAAATAAATAAATAAATAAATAAATAGGACGAGGGGTGTAGCTCGGAGGTAGAATGCCCCTGGGTTTAATACCCAGCAAGAGTAATAATAACAAATAATAATAATAATAATAATAATAATAATAATAGTAAATTAACCTTGAAATTAAAAGCTTTTCTTTCTCTGAGCCTATTCTTCCTTTCTAATACACTCTTTTGTGATTGCTCTTACATGACTCTTCTTTCCAGTGTGCTAAATTTATAGCTAAATCTTGATTCTTTATCCATCTTTTTCCATTTACCTACTTATCCACCCATAAAATAATTTTAGGATACCATATTAGTATGTTTTCAGTTGCAAGTAAATGATAACTAGCTAATTGGCTAAAACAATTATGTCTATTGTCAAAAAATGTGAAAAATCAGTCTCACTAACTAGGGAACAGATTTTGGTGTGGATTTGTCAGATCTCTAACTCTTGTATCTGTGATGAAGGATTGAAGGTATTGACACTCATTCCTTCAAAGTATCCACAAAGTCCTAAGAAATGATCAAAGACTCTATGTCCTAGACAGAAGCGGGCATCTTCATCCCTCAAGCTGGCACATAAAACCATAGTAAGTGGTGGCACATGTTATGAACAATGGCTTATCAGTCCCATTTTTCTTTGTTTTAGGATAAAACCCCCATATATAATATTAATTTTCTTGGAAACATGTTCAACCACTTACTTTCAAATAACATGTGTTTTATTTTATTTATTTATTTATTTATTTATTTATTTATTTATTTATTTATTTATTTATTTAGGTGGTACTGGGGATTGAACTCAGGGGCATTCTACCTTCGAGCTATACCCCCAGCCCTATTTTTTATTCTTTTACTTTGAAACCAGGTCTCACTAAGTTGCAGAGTGCCTCACTAGGTAGCTGAGGCTGGCTGAGAATGCGGATCCTCTGGTCTCAGCCTCCCCCGAATGCTGGGATTACAAGCATGCACCACCACGCCCGGCTTTATAATGTGTTTTAGATCAGCCTTTTTAATGCAAAGAAATTGTTTATCTTTGTTCACCACTAGATGGCAGCATCTAGAAACTAGTTATGGCTCTATTTTTCAGGTGGTGGTGGTGATTTTACTTCTCCAAAATGAGGAAGGCTTACAGCTGTGAGATAGTCTGGATTTTAAATACTAAGGCAAATGTAAATATTTTAGTAGTTGCTGTCAAACTATGTACTCAGATCTTTGCTTTGAAAAATGTCACTCTAAAAATTCTAGAAGTAGAATTGCTCCCCCCCTCTGACTCTGATAGCTTAAAAATAATGTGAAGTTTAACAAAAAATTTCTGGATATTGTCAGCTAAGTGGAGGGCTTTGATAACATTAAGTGCATTATTTCAAGAAAGACAGTATTCCACAGTCTGTAATGACAAATAGGTGGTACCTAAAGAAAGAGAATCAATAACCGAGGGTGGTTAAAAAAATATGATTATTATACAATTCAGAAGGAGAGACATTATAACTGGGTAAGACTTAATCATACATAAATAATGTTACATATCATTTATCATTTATTCTATTTTATCTGTAAAATAACATAGGGCATCTCTGCTTTTGTCTCCTTTAAATTGAAGGGTATATTTTTTCTATTCCCTCATAAGTTGCATCTTTTTTTCAGTCTTAATTTATTCCCAGCCCTCCCTTATAAAGCCATACTTTTTACTTTAGGAAAAGTGCTTTTTGAGGGCTTAAAGAGGACAATTATTTTAAAGTTCTTCTGTAATTTATCACATTAGTCCAAAGTGTAGAGTGTTGAATTAAAAAACAAAAATGGTTTTCTGGCATTAGAAAGAATTACTATGATTATTGTTTCTGGCAGTGGTTTCTATTCACTTTAAAACTTGGATTTTCCCAAGATACAATGGTGCATATTGAATAAAATCATTTTTCTCTTGAGTACAGAAGGGACTAAAATAAAATGAATCTTTTTAATGCACACAAAAAGAAGTGTGTGTGTATATTTTGTGGGGGGTAATAGGGATAAAACCCGGGGGTGTTCTACCTCTGAGCTATACCCCAGTCCTATTTAACTTTTTTTAAAAATTTTAAACAGAGTCTCACTAAGATGCTGAGGGCCTTGCTAAATTTCTGAGACTGGCTTTGAACCTGCAGTCCTCCTGTCTCAGCTTCCCAAGTACTAGGATTATAGGCATGTGCCAGCATGCCCAGCAAGAAGGGGATATTTCACATATGATTATATACATATGTTCTGGTAGTTAAATATATATACTAATATATATATATTAGGTAACACTATATTTGTTTAAAACTTCCTGCTTCTGTTTTTTAACTGGAAAAATGACAGTGAAATCAAAAGATATTTAATACTAGGTCACTAAATATAGCAGTATAGAGTCTTGAGTTGTGCACACTCAAGATGTGGTTTGTATTACAAACTGAATTATTTCCTCTATTTCTGTCTCTCAAGAAATTATATAATGATGATTTCTTAGAAATGTCTCAAAGGATAACACTGGAAAGTAAAATTAAATAAAGCTGAACTAAAAACTGTTCACTTAAAAACCTTTGATAAGAAGGCACAGATGAATCCTAGAGCTTATTTGTATAGCCTCAACCTGAAAGATGTGTGCAATTATTACAGTGAACATTTACTTAGGAATCCAAAGTCAAATAAACCAATACTATACAAAAATCTTTGAAAAGCAGTTTTCTCTTCAGGAATTGAACTCTTTAGGAATTTATTACTAGTTAATTGGTTTACTGTATTTTAGAAAAGAGCCTACCCAGCCGGGCGTGGTGGCGCACGCTTGTAATCCCAGCATTCCGGAGGCTGAGACCAGAGGATCCGAGTTCGAGGCCAGCCTCAGCTACCTAGTGAGGCACGCCACAACTTAGTGAGACTCAGTTTCAAAATAAAGAATAAAAAAATAGGGCTGGGGGTATAGCTCGGAGGTAGAATGCCCCTGAGTTCAGTCCCTAGTACCGCAAAAAAAAAAAAAAAGAAAAGAGCCTACCCTACTGTAGATGCAGGTACTTATTGCATATTTGTTGAGATAACAAATAGAAAATGTTGCATTAAAGATAGTCCCAGAATTAGTCATCTTGAGGTATTTTTAAAATTAAATTTGCCTTGAAAAACCCTGTAAATAACTTATGGATGCCCTTAAATATTATGTATGTATGTCATTACTGTTGAGTAATATCTTATGTAAATATATAAAAACTATGCATATAATTACTTGAATTTTTCATATAAAATTCAGTATCTACTCATAGTAAAATACAAACAATAAGTATACCATATATATGTATATATATATATATACATATATATAAATGGAAGGAACAATCAAATTTATATTACTATTTTAAAATATTTATAAAATTATTACAATTTGAACTATTAGGATTAGGAACAAACCACTTTCCTCTATGTTATCATCATACTATTTCTAAATCTTAATGCAATGAATATTCCTTATAGTAGTAATATTTTGGTTAACTGAGGGATATTAAGACAATCAACTTATTTATAAAAGACATTTAATATTCTGTCAGGCAATTGAACATGTGTTGCCCACAAACAGGCTATATTTTTAGATATAGATATGAATTTAGCAAATACGAGAGAGAGAGAGAAACAGTAGTTGAAATTATATAATTAAGGACAATTGTTTTTAAAATATTAACATATCCTTCCACCAGAGGGCAATATTTGCAAGATATTTCAATCTCTCAAAAACACTTCCTCACACAGGAATTTTTAAAAATGTGAACCTATTTCATTATTGTTGAGTAATGACATTAAATATATAAAGTGTGCATATAATTATTTGAAATTTGTTATATAAAATGTAATATTTATAGTAAAATGCAAACACTGATAAGTTTACTTTTATATAAAAAGAGAACTTTCAAAACAAGAATATTTGTATTATTGGTGGGGGTAGAAATTGATTACTAACCATTTAGACCAAATATGATTGAAAAATCTTAAGAGAGGAGAGACAACAGAAAAAGATGCTTGACATCAGTGAATAGATAATGAAAATTTCATTACAGGTGTAAGATATGACAGAGATCACCTACTATAAGCCTTCATTTGTGCCAGGAAGGAAATTGAAGCTTATTAATGTTAAATGAGCTGTTGTAATTTACAGGGATGATATCAGCAGAACATGGACCAAGCCTATATGAACTGATTTCATGCTTCATGTTTCAAGTTCTTTAATATTCAAAGTAAGGGCCAAGGGCAAGCTGTCCTGGAAACTTGTTAAAATTGCCAAATGCTGGACTCCACCCTAGACCTTTTGAATCAGGATGTGTATTTTAACAAAATTTTGAGCTGTGAGAAACTGCTATGATGCATGCTAATTCCTCATCCTAGACACCAGGTTTGTGACTTCAGGCAATTCTTAAATCTCACTTTCCTCCTCCATAAAATAGGAATAAAACTGTTTTTGATTTAGGAATAATTATAATGAATAAAGTCATCATGCAAATAAAAACCATTCATAAAACAAAATCTGCTGTGCATATTATTCTCAATGAAACCTGCTTGGGAGGAGGGAAAATTCTCCCAGAGGAAATGTCTAATCATGAGATTTGAGGCAACTGCTAAAATTAGATATATTTGGGGGTAAAGGAGAATGTCTAGAGAAAGGAGGGTCATTAATGATATACCCAAATTAATACCATATGTGTAATTACTATTAATTTGTCTTGAAGTAAATCTGATGCATTTCTCAGGGTCATAAAGGTACATGTTTGGAATTTGGGGCCATTCATGAGTAAAATTTAATTGGGTCAGTAAATTATATCTGAATATATGTTTATTTTATTGAGGAAATTATTAATTTAAGGATAACCCAGATGACATTATTCAGTCTCAGGTAGCCTAGTATCAATTCTTGTAATTTTCTTTTTTTTTTTTTTTTTTTTTGCGGTACCGGGGATTGAACTCAGGGGCATTCTACCTCCGAGCTACGCCCCCAGCCCTATTTTTTATTCTTTATTTTGAAACCGAGTCTCACTAAGTAATTCTTGTAATTTTCTACAAACAACATTTCCCTTTTTATGACCTTGTGAAGGGTCTTCTGGCTGGGGTGTTTTCAAAGTACCAGCACCCCTTCTTGCCCAGTTCCACTGAGCTGCCATTATCTTCACAGGTGTAAATTTATTTCAAAGTATTAAGGTAGACAAGGAAATATTGCCTCCTGAAATCTTTTCTGTTTACTTTTGCACAAACCATGAAAATTTAACTTAATTTTGCCTGTAATTTTTTGTAATTATATCTATGTGTCTATCTCCCATGTAGCCTGTGAGGTCTTTCAGGGAGCATTCCTAGACCTAATGTAATTCCTGGCACACAATGAATATTTTTAGAATGGATAAATCAATATTAGCAGTTATTCTAATTCAGACACTCAAACTGCTATCAAAAGAATGGAGGAGACAGACATGATATTTATATCAATAAAGGTGAATGTATTTTTTTTTTTACCATAGTAGCAATATTTTTATGCTACATTTATTTTGCTGGGCATCCCTTCAAATATGTATATTGGAGGTGTGGTACTTAGGATTTCAGGTGATTTAGATCTCTAGTCATCTAGAATGAAACTTAAGCAGGAATGCTTAAAAGATTTTTTTTATATCACCATCCCAGCATCACACGTATTTATTATAACTTTCATTTTTTACAATTTTCTAGAATTTCAAAGTTGTGAATATTCCTAAATAAATTAAATATAATTAATTGAATTATTAAAGATTTAGAAAATATAGATCTGTTGGAAAGCCTAGATGAAGCAAGTTTTGAGTAGCTGGAATCTTTTGTTTGTCAAGAGGCAGCTTAATGATCTCTCTCTCTCTCTCTCTCTCTCTCTCTCTCTCCTCTCATTGATCTCCTTTGGAATCAGACATTATTATGAAGTATCTCAGAGTTTTTACAAAAATGCATTCATAAATATTTTTCTTGAATAAATACATTTTATCAAAATAAGAAAACTATGCCGCCAGTATCATTTTGTCACTATTCATAGTAGAATATAAAAAGTAACAAGTTTAATTATAGCAAATGACTTTAACTGCCTGTCAATTTTTAGCTATCTATTTAGTAAATACATATCAATTATATCATTTCAACTATTTAGGGAAAATTCTTATATGATTTCGTATTTAGGTATCTACTTCTGAGATTTCATCCTGTGATTCTTAAGTAAAATCTACTCCCCCTATTGGCTTAAATAACATCCAGTGTTTTGACCTTGAGAGTGTGGTTGAAGGCCAATCTGTTTTATAAACATTTGCCTGAAATGCATCAGAGGTTTCTGATTCAAGTAATGGCATTAATAATTCATTTTAATATAGCACAGTTCTCTTGCTTTACTTAATGAAATATATTTATTGATACTATACCTAACATATAAAACCAAAAATCTTACATGAATAGCTCTTAAAAAATCTGGTTTAAGAGAAAATGGTCCAAAGGGGAAAAACATTTCAATGGAAATATAAGTATATTATATTACTATATTATAAAGATTATATTGTTATATTAGTATATTAAAGTAAATATTTAAAGCTTCATCAATTATAATTTGTTGACAAGATGTAGCTACAAATTTTGTCACCATATTGATATTTCAGGAGTGGATTAAATATTAGTTATGAAGTTTAAAATTCCAAGGAAGTTATACTAAATTGTCTTTTTTTAACCTAGTGCTCTGACATTATAGCTAGTCTTTTCCATTATTTCTTTCCTGTCCCTCCCCCTCCTCTCGTCTACCTACCTACTTCCTTTCCTTCCTTCTCTTACCAGGGATTAGATCAGACATATGAACGATATAATTATGCATTTTATGCACATATATTTTATATTCTAGGAAGCCCAGGTGACCCGGAATACCATAAATATAAGTGAAATACGTTGTGATCATCCTTCCCTGCAATACTGTCAGAGCTGGCATCAACATGCTGTGCAAAACATAGCAACTGGAAGTAACTTGTCAATTTTTAATAAAGTCCTCCTCCCTTGCAGAGCCAGATACAGCATTCTTCCTGCAAACTCTGGAGATGATGACATCTTCCCACTTGGTTTCCATAGCACCCGTTCCTGAAGAGCCCCCGAATGGTGCTTGGTCAGGGCGATCTGCCCAGCATTGGTAGAAAGTTGACAACTGGCTAGCCAAAAGAAGCTGCATTTTTTTTTTTTTTTTTTTTTCCTTCCCTCCCTGAAACTTGCTCTGTCCGTGGTGCTGAACCATTCTGAGGAGATCCGCCCACATGGGCGCTGTTAGCCTTTTTGAAAAAATTCTTCCCAGATTCTGCCCAAATTGGAATTGTGTATCTGATATTTACTCACGTCCTCAGAGAGCAGCAAACCTTCTCCATCTTAATTCGACTCTACCGCAGAGCAGAGTTACGCCGGCGTGATGGGAGGAGACCGCGGGAAGGAAAGAAAAGCAAGCGGCAGGGCTCACCTGAGACCTAGGCTGCTCCCATGAGTTTTGAAAGTGCTCAGCTCCTGGGGCAGACACCATTTTAAATACTAGTATTCTTTTGATTTTGCCCTTGCACAAGGGTTCTGTGACATTCCTGGCCCTTCCATTTAAAAGCTGGCAGATTTAATTACAATAAGCCTTCAAACCCGGGAATTTACATTGTTTTTCAGTGAACTGACTTCCAGGACAAGGACTCATCTGCACCCGCCCAAATACCATGGCACTGCGTGCGCCCTTTGCCACCGGATCCTCCTCTTCCAATGAGACTTTCTGATTGTGTCTACCAACTCTCCTATTAGGAAACCCGTGGGTTGCATGCAGCTATTCCGTTGTATTCTCATTCTCACCCTCCCTCCCCTCGCTCACTCGCACTCTTGCTGGAGGCACACCAATACCTTTCCGCTGAGAAGAAAAAGCCCACTACCACCTTAAGCGATTAAGACAATATGCGCAGCTCTTGCTATTCATAGTGATCACTATTTAAATCTGGCAAGACCGGACACCAGTCTTTACAAGAATGGAGTCGGTAAAACAAAGGATTGTGGCCCCAGGAAAAGAGGGGCTAAAGAATTTTGCCGGAAAATCCCTTGGCCAGATATACAGGTAAGAAAAAACAAACCTATGCTTACCTGGGGCTCACCCTGAAAAATTCTGCAGGGCAATTTCCGTAAATCTTGGTTGTTTAGAGGGATTGTAGTATGATCAGAAAGTCTTTTTGTTGTTCATTGCTAGATTAAGGCTGCTCTGGAAACCTGCTTATTAATGCAGGAATGCTGTACTAAATGATCCTATTTTGTGTGTGTGATTTTTGTTTTGGTACCTGCAAATTCTCATCTTTTCCTCCCCAGGACTTATCCTCTTTGAAATTGAAAAAATGACCAGCTCCTCTTGCAAGAGCTTTTCTTTGGGTGATTATAAATACCTTAAATTTGAGTCATTTGGTACAGGTAAATGAATAACAAAATATAACCCTCTAAAAAATTAACCAAAAATTCCAGACTAATGGAAAAAAATAAATTTAGATCTCAGCTTTAGAACCATAGTAGAGATCTCTCATGGGATCGATTCTTTTTCTACAAGAAAAAGAACTAAAATATATCAATAATTGATAACTGAGTTTCCCTTTCTGAACCTGAAGCTATGTATATATGTTATATATGTATATTTATTAATCATTTATCCTCTTATGAAAGCCTATTTCTTGCATGGGAAATATCTTAGTGGATATAGGAACAATCAAGACAATAACCAGCAAATTTACTTCAAAATTACTAGAAATGTTTTTTAATTGATCCCCATTTGTAATCACTGTCCTAGTTATGCTGTAAATTGCACAACTTTAAATCCTTTCAGATATGTTCTATATGAATACATTTTTATTCATAAAATGAGCAAAATCACCAAGAGAAGGGCAGACACAAAAGGATAAATGATTCCAATTTTCACATCTGGGAAATCAAAGCTTTTGTAAATTATAAGACATGTAAAGAAAATGACCAGTGTGCCTTCAGGTTTGCAGATCTTTTTGGTTCTGGTGGGCTGCATGTAGGAACCATCATGCACCTATGCGGCAGTAGATACTGCAAGGGCCCTGCAGTAGCGCAGCTGCCCTGGAAAAGGCTAATCTTTCCCAGCCCAGGTGGGGACTTCAGGTGCAGAATTCACCTTTGCATATATAGACATATAAAACCAATGCAAAAATATCACATTGGTTATTTTTTCTTACAAAATTTTAAAAACTGCATTGTTTTCTAACACTGGGATTGGTTTTTAGGATGGTTTTAGGAATAAGCAATCACCTATTTGAAAATATCTATATGACCTATCCTTCAAGTGATATTTCATTGAATTTGGAAGCCTAATACTCTTCTGGTAGCCTCAACTTTCTTGGCAGCAATATCCCAAGATATGGATTCTTGGAATTGATCTAAAATGTTAATTTGTCTCACTGGTGTGTATGTGTGTGTGTGTGTGTGTATAGCAATTCTGTGCATGTATTATTTTATAAAGAGCACAAATAAAAATAATTACTTGGTGGACTGAGAAAATATTTGCAAATTGTGAAGGGAGAGTCTGTTTAAATGCTGAAAGTATCAATATCAAGGTGGATACGGAGCTGTTATCTTTCACATTTTTTTACAAATATAAATTCACAGATATGTTGGACTAAAACAACAGCAACACCTTTTAGTAAATTCATTTCATCACCGAGCTTTTTCCCTTTCCTTCTCTCCTTCCCCCAAGGATAAAAGCCTGAAAGGAATTTAATCAGACAGGTGAAATCTTAAGAAATTATATATATTATATATATATATATATATATATATATATGAAGGGGAGGAAGAAATAGAGAAAGAATTGAGATTTTTCACCTTGGTGTGGAACATCTTACAGAATTTGATATGGGGCGACTTTGTATATTTGAGAGGTGCATATTTCCTCTTCGGAAATGGGCCCGTGACATTTTTCGGTGTTTGTAAGGAGATAGTAATGACGCAAGATTGTGAATAATTAATTATTCATGTTCTAGCAGTAGGAAGCTTAGGTGTCAGCCATATGCTGCGGAGGTCTTTGTTTCCAACTGGAGTAAAAAGGAAAAAAAAAAGATAATAAAGATTTGTAACCGGGAAGTCTGGATTCAACTGGCACCCTGGGGCTGTAGGAAAAGGAAGGAGAGTGCTTGGCACCTGCAGGGAGCTTTCTTGGCCCTTCTCCGCAAGGCGGCCGGGCGGCCTCCTTCTTCCCAGGGGTGGGGGGTGGGGTGGACTCAGCTGAGGGGCGGGATCCCGGCTTCCTCCCCCCCGGGAAAGCTTCAACTTGGTTGTGGAGCGGGTTGTTGTGCGCTCCGGGGTTGTGCCGCTCAGGTTCCCAGCTAAGAATCCTGCAGAGATCGGGTGGCTGGATAAGACCACGGTCGCCGCCGGAGTTAAGCACTGCGGAACTCGGGGTGTGAGCCAGTGTGGGGAATCGTCCACACAGGTGCCCAGAAGGCACCACTCTACTAGCCCTTTCATTCACAAACTGCCGACTCCACAAAAGATGGGTTATGATGGCTCTCCTCTGAATCCAGGGCTGAAAGCGGATCCCCAGAGAAATGTGGATTCGGTGTCTTGGGCATTAATAAAATTGAAGCCAGGCTGCTGCGGGGGTGGGGGGACTGTCATAATGCTGGAGAGTCCTGGAGGCCCTGAAACTTGATGTGGCCCCATCACTCTAGCATCCGAGGAAGGGCTGAGGTCAGAGTCCCTCATCCCAGCCCCAGGCGGTTTTGCCAAGTGAGGATGGCCCGGCATCTGGAGTGCCTAACCCAGCGCCCTTGCCTCTCCCTACTCTGCCACGCAGGGTGCTGGAAAAGAAGCAGGACACGGGGGAGACCATCGAGCTGACGGAGGATGGGAAACCTTTGGAGGTGCCTGAGAAGAAGGCGCCTCTTTGCGACTGCACGTGCTTTGGCCTGCCGCGCCGCTACATCATCGCCATCATGAGCGGTCTGGGCTTCTGCATCTCCTTTGGCATTCGTTGCAACTTGGGTGTGGCCATCGTGGACATGGTCAACAACAGCACCATCCACCGCGGAGGCAAAGTCATCAAGGAGGTGGGCAACAGCTGCCCCTTCCCCCTACACTCTCTGGCTGGTGACCCCACAGAGCCACATCACCTGTCTCTGCAGGCTTGGGTGCTCCCTAGCCCCTCTATAGCCCTGCCATTCTAGAATGGACTATTGCAATAATAATATTCTCTTTTCACTTTGCTCTCTGAGATTTCCCTTCTTCACTTGCAAAGTGGAAAATAGTCTAGCTCACTGAGTTTTTGCAAAGAGTGACTCAATAGAAGTTGGTGGCTAATGTCTGCTAAATCTAAATAGAAATATTTTCCCTTTCCTGGGAGGAATCAAGTAGCACATTAGTTATAATTTCCGCTGACTTCCTCTGGAGCAGTCCCAAGCATTTTTAATAATCAAAATGAAGCAGAACAGAAAATAAATATAAGTCAGCTGTGTGCATATTGGGCAGGACTGGCTGGGGTTTTTAGGAAGTTCTCATTCCTGGGTTTAGAGAGGAGCTGGGCCCAGAAGAGTGCTGGATTCCTGGGCCTCCACTCCCTAATCTTACTGGGAGGGGGTGGAGCTGTAACTGAAAGCTGAGGGTCACTTCAAGGTCATTTACATAAGCAGGGGTCTTAAATCAGACTGAGAAAGGGTTGGGCGGGAAACACTCTGTGGAGGGGAAGTGTGAGCTCCACTGGGCTCTGGGGAGTTCAAGAAACCTTGCAAAATCCTTTTGGTTTCAATATTGTATTGAAAGCGAGAAAAAAAGGAAATCCAGTACCTGGGCAAGATAAACACCTCTCTTACAGTCCAGACAGCAAACATGTCACCTTAGTGCCCTTTGAGATTCACCTTGGGATGCTCAGGGAGGCTTGACTTTCAGACATATTTCTAATTCCTACCCCTTAGCACTATCTCCCTCTCCACTGACCCTCCAAAACTCACAGGGAGAGACTCTAAGCCGTTTCTTTCCAGGCCCATCACGATTTAGTGGAGAAGCCCTTTCTTTTAGCCCCTGAATCCCTGCACTTTCCTCTTCTCCCATGATTCCCTCATGTGGGTCACAAGGGTTGTATTCCCTTCTCCAAGTCATTCCACTACTGCATCCTCCCTGGTGGGCATCAGCCAAGGCCAAAAGGACCCTTGTCAAGGTCTCTATCCCGAGCTAATGAACCTGGTCCTAATTTCCAAGATTGGGGCCATAAAGATTCCTCAGTCATTAAGCGATGGGACCTGCCTGACAGGAGTCTGGAAGCAAAACCAGGGCATGAAGCCTCACCGTGGATCACCATATATTTCGTTAAGGAGCAACACTGTGGTTTTTTTTTTGTTTTTGTTTTTGTTTTTTTTTTAGTTTGTTTTTTCTTTCTTCAGTTAAAAAGTAATTTTAGTAGGAAACGAAAATTTATCCACCCCACCCCTAGAATGAACGGAATGTCCCCCGTGTTGTAGGTTCTTCCGCTTGCAAACCACTTGAAAATGAATCTTCAACACTGACTCTACTCTTTCCCCCATCTGTTTTCCCTTTCTACCCCTATAGAAAGCCAAATTCAACTGGGACCCGGAAACCGTGGGAATGATCCACGGTTCTTTCTTTTGGGGCTACATTATCACCCAGATTCCGGGCGGATACATCGCATCTCGGCTGGCCGCCAACAGGTAACGCGCGGGGCTGGGCTGGGGCGCATGGGTTTGGCGTCCAGATCCTTCAGAGACAGCCCCGCGGAGTTTAGAAACATCAGAAAAAAGTCTTCTGGTCCTTTGGCGCTCGCTCTAAGGGCTAGAATTCTGTTCCCCGCCTTCCGGTACCAAACGGATTTAGGCTGGCTGAGTCCGCCACACGTAGAATTGCTCACTCCAAGGCGACTGAACCACCTTTCCTAGAAATGGTCGACGTGCGTTTTGGCAGGGTAGGGGTGGAGGGCAGGCCAGGAACCCTCCCAGCAGGGCCAGCGCAGCCGGGTGCGCAAAGACGGTGCCGGGCCACCGACTGCCGGCCGGTTGCGTGGAATGCCTGACCCTGGGGCCCGCCCAGATGGTGCTCTGGATCCGTAGGACTTGTTACTAGGGAGGCCAGCGGGATTTCTGGCGCGGAAGTCTGTTTCCACCTGTTAATGAGCTCTGCTGCTTGGGGCGGGGGTGGGAGGCTGCTCTCTGGCGAGTTCGGCGGCTTCTCACTGGCAGTGGGGGCCGCAGCCGAGGTCCTAGCGCCAGCTTGCACGAGTTTTCCCACCGTACCGGTGGATGCTCCACGATACCGGAGGCTAGGAACTGATGGGTGGAGCGATCGAAGAGCACAGAATGGCCTCGGAGGAGGGGCGGCTTTCTTTGCTTTTTTGTGGTTTTTTTGTTTGTTTGTTTGTTTGTTTAGTCTGAATTGTTTAACTGGCGTAGAAAACGGCCCTTCCAGGTCTTACTGCTTGGAGACCTCAAATAGAGACGGGGTCTTCAGACCTTGTATCTATACCTTTAAACATCCTCTGCCACTCTACATTCACATTTTAGAGAAAGAAAACAATAGGGCACTCCCCTTTTTTCCACCCTGCCTTCCTTTGTACTTTGGCCCGTCCCCACCTTTCTCGGAAAATCTCCCAATCCCTTCCTCCGGTGTTTTTGGGGCACCTACAATCCCTTTCCCTAGAGGTATCTTCCTGCCCAAGGCTTCTCTGAGTCTGAGGGCCTCTGGAGGAATTCTTGGCAATTTATTTTAGGATTTAAGATCCTAGAGGGAGGATTTGGGTATAGTTCCTCAAAATGTCAAGCAGAGAGTGCAATCGATTAGGAATAATGTCTCTTGAATATCATCTTCACGTGACAACAGGGATGATTAGCACTCAGATCCAGCGGGAGGCAAATATTCTCTTATAAAACGAATCAATTAAGGATGAAACTGATTATGTAAAGACTCCACTTTTACGAATTTGATAAAAATTATATGAGACAAACATTTAAAGAAAATATTCATTTCATTTAACATTAGTGAATTTTCAAATCTCTATTACATAGTTTCTTTAATCTCCTTTCCCTAAAGATTATTTTCTAAAATAAAATAAAGCTTGCTGAAAGATTATTCAAATGCATATGTATATTACATATATAATAATTTTTAATTCAGAAGAAAAATCTAATAAACAACTCAAACACATACACACACACACACACACACACACACACAATGACACATGAAAATCAGAAGAATGCTGTCAAATGAAAATATAATGGTGGTGCCTTTAAGGGTTGTAGTCAAAACATTCAGCTTGCCAAATGCTAAAATGCTAACATTTTCCTGCCAGGAAAAAACAACAGGGATGCTCTAGCTTTGCCTCTTTGTAACACTGGGAGGTCAATAACAGGTTTTCCTGATTAAAAAAAAAAAGAAAGAAAGAAGAAAGGAAGGAAGGAAGGAAGGAAGGAAGGAAGGAAGGAAGGAAGGAAGGAAGGAGAAAGAAAGAAAAGTGCAAGATCATTGCTACCATTCATATGTTTAGTAATGAAAAGACTGATGCTGACTCAGGTTCTAATTCATTTGGTATATTTTTCTCAAAGGAAAATATTTTGGTATTCTTACTGGATCCAAATTTATCTTGACTTCATATGGGCATTCAAGGTAGAGAAACTAAATATTTTTATATACAATATCTCATTCTGTAAGACTAAAACAGAATATCAAGTTAGAATTTATTGTAAAATATTATGGACATACAGAAAACTATATAGACACACATCTAAAGTTTTGACGTACTTGCTTTATTTTAAAAAAATGTAATGACACATTGCAAATATAGTTGAAGCTTCATCTGAAAACAGTTTTTAAACATTATATAACATGTTCTTTTCTGATTATAAAACTCTTATATACCAAATAAGAAATATATATTAAGACAGCATAATACAAATCATAAATAACTTAATCATCTAGATGGCCCTATTATTAGTATGTTAGTGGATATCCAACTGATCCAACAGATACCACATAGAATTTGATCTTAGAAGTCTATTTATATATGAAAATCTGAGAGAGCCATAGAGTTGGCTTGAAAATGCATATTTCCTAATATTATCTTTTAAAAAGAACAGTAAAAAAGCACAGCACAATCAGAATTGTGCCTACAAGCATTGTATGCCCATTCGTATAAGCATCTCCCTATAGATAATTCAGTGGTAGGATGAGATTTCCCTTTGGTGAAAGACTGGGGACAGACTCTTTTCCCTCTAGGTGTAAGAGAAGCTCAGTTTGGAAAGTGTTTGCCATCATTGTTATGAACAGAACTGTGGTGGAGGAACTCAGATGTGTGGAGGCAGCTTCCCAGTAGAAAAGGGCTCCTGGTTACATCTCCTGGCAAATTTCTCAATGAAAAATAAGCAGCTATGATGATTTGGCCTTTCCATTTCATTCATTAAGCAAAGACAGCCCACTCTTCGTCAAAATACAGACTCTTGGTTTTTTTACTGGTCAAATATTTTTGCTTTCCAGCTTCTCAAGAGAAATTGCTGGGGGAATCAGGAGGGGAAAAAATTCAGTCCCAGAGGAAGCCTCTTTACATAATTTTTTCCTTTGTCTTTTCTTAAAGAGCTACTGCATATCAAGGGCTGGGCAGGGAAATTTAGTCACCTCCATGGAAAGCCTTAAGATGAGAAATCAAAGAAAGACTTCCTTAAAAATTTGTAATGTTTGAAGATGAGAATATAATGTAGCAATGAAAAGATGTTGGGACAAATTAATTTAGGCTTTAAGTAATATAGGGCCTGGAGTAATAGCAATTTGGATATTTAGAAATGTGAAATTGCTAAGGATTGATTTATCCTATATTTAAATTGTTCTGAGGAACCTGGACAAGCATTTAATTAGAGGAAAAAAGAACAGACTTTTTTATTTTTTGCAAAGAGTACAATCAAAGGAGGCCAAATACACCAAGGGAAGTTTGATCAACATTATGATTTTAATGTATAAACCTGTATCTACAGATGGTCTTGCCTTTATCTGGGCGGCAAATAGTATTTATACTCCATTTAACATTTTTCATGCCCTGCTCCATCCCTCATTTCTTGCTGTTGCTTCCATTTTTTACATAGCATTTACCACCTGTCATACCAACACTTTACTTATTTTTCTGTCTGTCTAATGTCTTCCTTTCTCCAGTAAATATAAGATCCACTAGTGCACATAGTTTTGTCTATGTCTTTCCCATTTCTGTATTTTATCCATCCTGAAGATTGCCTGGCCCAGGATAAATACTTACTGAATAAATAAAATGAATATCACAACAAGGTGTTTGGCGTTAAAGAAATAAAGTGGTAAGATTTAGGCTCTAAAGCCAAATTATATTGATTCAGACTCCTGAATGCATTAACTAATAAGTAAATTATATAAAATATAATTTAACCTTGTTTAGCCTCAGTTGTATTTCTATAAAAAAGAGGGAGGGCTAATCATGTGGCTATCATGACAGCTACTAAGAGAGTATTTGTAAAATTTTTTGAGGTGCCTGGAACCAAGTCATTGTTGCATGCTATCATTTACTATTAGTGCAACTTTAAGTTCAGAAAAATTGGAAGGAAAAATACCTTATGAGCATTCAGCTTACTTATTTCTAAATTTTCCTTATTAGTAAGGCTAATGGATCATTCCCATTGTTATAAAATGCCTTTTTTCATCTGTTACATTCCCACTTTTTAAAAATACTCTTCCATGAATATTATTTAGTATTGAAATTATTGTTCACTGAGAATTCCATAAATCTCATTTGAAAACTTTTAAAATGCTATCCTAATAAAATATTTTCAGTCAACAGTATAGAAATTACCAATAATTCAGTGCATCAGATCTTTAAATTCGAGCCAGGCATAAATATACTTAGAGAAATCCACTTAAGCTTGAGGTTAGACTTTTCTGTTGAAAGCTACAGTTTTTTCCCCTCTTATCTTTTATTTAAGAAGGTCCAATTTATAGTGCAACATTCTGTCTTTTCAGTTATGTCATGCATTTCTTGATGTTTGCTAAATAGAAGTAGTTCTTTATTTGAATAAGAGACTGCAAATCATATGTGGATGTAGCATACAGTGACCTTCCTTGACAGGAAGCCATATGAAAGTTGTTCAGAGCTCATCTAACTCAATCCTCCCATTTTACAGAATAGAAAATGAAATAGAGAGTCAGGAAAATGATGACTTACCAAGGCCACAAAGGGGTTGTGACAAGAACTCAGGTGCCTTGTCATGCATGGCTGCAAGCTACTTCTGCACTGAAACTTAATCTGTCTGCCTAATATGGTGTGTTTCATCGCAAAGTTCACTTTCAGCAGCAGGCAGAGCCATCTGCTCTCTGAATGAATGACTACAATCTATCATGTCCAAATCCAGAGGAGAAATCCATGAATTAGAGATAGAAGACCTTAGCAGACCCAAGGGATCCTTAGGTGTGTGTGCGTATGTGTGTGTGTGTATGTGTGTGTGTGTGTATATACACTGGATCCCAAATTATTTGTACACAACATGGATGATCCTGTTTTCTCTGCAAAAAGGCATACGCCATGCTTGATGCTTGATCATGGCTTAGACAAATAGTATAATGTTCTACAGGACAAACATGGTGTTTAGAATAGTCTCCCCACTCAGTTTCTTTGGCAATTTGGGCTCCGAGAAGACTGCAGATAGCTGAGCATGGTGGAGGAGAGTGTACAACTTTTGTCTCCAAAACAGAAGGGATTCTTCCTTAATATTTTGACTAACACAACTCATTGCATTCCCCTGACATGAGGGAGAGAGGGAGAGAGGGAGAGAGGGAGAGAGGGAGAGAGAGAGAGAGAGAGAGGGAGAGAGAGAGAGAGAGAGAGAGAGAGACTTAAATATGAACAAATTCAAAGACATGATTTTAAAACCTTTTATTAGTGTGCATTTTCATTTATAAAAATAAAACTTAGTATAGTATACCTTCGGTAAATATTCTAGCTTCTCTGATTATGGAAAAATATTTTGTTAGATTAATTTTTATAAAGAGAAGAATGATATTTTGATATTTTAAGCATATCTTCACATTTTAAGACCAGAAAGGAATGATTTTTACTAGTTCTAATTTTCCTTTGCAGAAACTAAACAATAAAGATGTGCTTAATTTATCTATTGGAGTAATCATAGAGAATGAATTCCTAAGCCCCATCACCAAACTCACACCCAAACTCTTCCTTCCTTCCTTCCTTCCTTCCTTCCTTCCTTCCTTCCTTCCTTCCTTCCTTTCTCCCTCCCTCCCTCCCTCCCTCCCTCCCTCCCTCCCTTCCTTCCTTCATCATTCCAACTCACCCCCACTTACCCATCTATTGCAACATCTATTTCGAGGAGGAGGTTCTTAATTGTTTAATTGAAAAATATTTGCAAATCCCTTTTGTGTGAGATGAGAAAACAATTCAGACTGAGCATAAAGTCTGATGCAAGGTACCCCCATCTTGCTGTGGTGGAAATGGCTTGTATCCCCCAGTCTTTCAAGGACAGAGGTGAATTTCTCCCCTCCTCCTTTCCGGTTGTCTCTCTCTCTCACCTTTCAAGCAAACATGTAGCTGCCATTCCATTGTGAACCCTATAGGTTAGGTATCTGGGGTAATGCATCTTTTTTTTTTCCTAACAAAAGAAAATACCCTTTACCAGGAGATGAATAGATGAATTGAGGGGGAGGGGTCTCCAAGGACCTGCAAGTGCTTTGCTGACAGGAGCTTCCCTCTCTATTCTCCAATCACCTCACCCATTCTAGCTCTGGCTTCTGCTGCTGCAGCATTCTACTGCAATGCAGAGGCTGCTTTGGGAGGAAAGGGAGGGATGTGATTGTGAGCAGGAGAGGGAATCAGGTGGGCAGCTGGTACAGTGCTTCTCCAGTTGCCATATGCCACCATTGGGGCCATCTAATTTCTCTGTCGTGAGTGATGAAGTCATTTTTACAACTTAATGATGTATCAAGGGACCCAGTGGGCTGGCTTGCGCCTGTATACTCCCTTTTTAATATGGGAACGGGGCATCAGATGTGACAAAGGGAGGCACCCAGGCTTTGATTTGATTAGATTAAATAGATTAAACAGCCCCGAATCAGTCTAATTCTGCAGACCCTCCAGGAGAGGATTAGTCCCACACCTGGGGTGAGGAACACTAGTCTCCTGTTAAATGACAAGCCATGGCCCAAATAGAAGTTGATTGATTGACTTAGGGGAAAATGGAAATCATCTGTGGATGTGACAAGTCACCAGTGTTTCTGTCACCTTGTCAGGGCAAGAGACTTCAGGGTGCTTGTGGTGTAGACTGTGGAAATGAATATAACTGGGAATTTCACAGTTAACTAATAATGGGCCATTGGATGTTAACCATCAGGCAGTGTGCGATGCAGGTTTTCAGCATTTTCATTTGCTTTTTCAAACATTTCTGTTCTCTTTAGTGAACTAGAGATTTCCACTGAGTACACACACATGTGCCTGTGTGTGTGCGCACACGAACACACAGAGTGTTCTTAACATGACTGTATGAAATTTGATTATTCACATGTAAGAGAAAGGAGAGAGAGAGAGAGAGAGAGAGAGAGAGAGAGAGAGAGAGAGAGGAAAGAAGAAGAAGGACTTCTTTTAAATAATCAAATTCTTTTATTCTTTTAAATAATCAAAGTGAATTCATTTTAGTATGCTATTCAAACAGAGAAAATCCTGAAGAAAATAATTTAAATGGTTTATCATTTTGAAAAACAATTAAAATAAATAAATGGCTCTCATTTTATTTCCCAGAGAATATAACACTTTTTTTGAAAAATTAAAAATACCTATACATTTCTATTTTTTTTTCTGAGGGAAAAGAAAGGAAAGGGAAAGAAAGATTTTGCACACTAATTAGTATATTTCATTCCCCCCCACCAAGGGCCAATTACGGATGGCATGTCTCTGACTTAAATTTATAACATGAGCGGATTTTTACGCTAGCACTTCAGCTGCCAGTTATCAGAAGGAATTTAGTAGAAATTCAACTTACTATATTTAATTTCAAGTTCAGCTATATATATGTATATATAATAATTGTGTAATTTTATTATTAGTTTAGTGAAATGAATATGTATTTTAGCTCACTGTTGAAAATATTTGTGTTATTTATTATAATATTTCATTACTGGTTTATTTTAATATATAAATATATCACCTGATATTATAGAGAACTTACCTTTTCAATTAAATCAAAAAGGAGCCAGGTGTGGTGGCGCATGCTTGTAATCCCAGCATTTGGGAGGCTGAGACCTGAGGATTCGGATTCGAGGCCAGCTTCAGCTACCTAGTGAGGCACTTCGCAACTTACTGAGACCCAGTTTCAAAATAAAGAATAAAAAAAAAATAGGGCTGGGGGTATAGCTCGGAGGTAGAATGCCCCTGAGTTCAATCCCCAGTACTGCAAAAAAAAAAAAAAAAAAAAAAAAATTAAATCAAAAAGGTCAAAACATGCAGAAGTATTTACTTGGGAAACTTACATATTTCTAGAAAATGTATTTTATGTAAAGTCTAATATTTTCCTGCTCATTATTCACTATTATGTAGAAAAAGTATTGATCAGATCATAAATGAATTTCTTTATAGAAATGGATTATAAAGCAAAAGAACAGAATAAAACAACAAATACCAGAATGCAAATGAAAATTCAAAGAAAATTTACAAATATGTAGATGGTTAGTCACATTAAAGAGTTCTAAATCTCTCTTCTATAATCACAAATTCATTTATATCCTTAGATAAACTACATTATTTTCATATGTTACTAAATACAATATTTGATCCATAGAGAAACATTGAAAATGCACCTGAAATATCTCACAGTGGAATAAAAGACAAAAAGCTTATAAAAATAAATCTAAATAAACAGCACAGATGTTGTCTTTAGACATTCTGAAGTCAAACAGTAATATGATTAGTTAATTTATCTAAAGAAGAGTGAGGAGATTATTTCTTCCCTATAGTTAAGAAAAAGTCTAAAAATGTAGCTTTTACGCTTAAGTGGGAGAAAATAGAAAGTCAGCTCAATTGAACGAAAATTAAATATTCAATAGAAAATGTAAAGGAGTCAATGGATTTCAAAATGTTTCAGTCAGCAAGGAGCAGATTATTCAGTATTAAGATTTCTATCTCTTTCTAAATAGTAGAGATTTATATTGAAGGTAGGACAACAGAGGGTACAAGTTATAAACCACCTTCCTAATTGCTATAGATTTCCATTTGAGAAGGCACATGGCATCAGATTTGAATAGAACAATAAAATATATGTATCACTCTACTTTTCATGTACACCATGTTTCTTCCTCATAGTAGCCCCAGACGGCAAGCATTCTGATACTTCTTTTACCATAAGAGAACTTAATCTATAGTTAGCAGTTATTTTTCCAAATATCACTAGGTGGTAAGAGGCAGAGCTGGTATGTAAACTCTAAGTTTTCTTAATTTCAAATTACATTCTTTTTTACTAAACACACTTCTCCTCTTAAATAACTTTGTTTTATTTTAAAACGTATTCTATAGTCCCTTAGTTACTTATATTACTAAAAGTTGGGCTAAGTCTATATGAATGAGCATGGATATGGCATAATATTAAGCTTTTATTAATTTGCATGGTTTTTATTGTTGGAAAAGTCTTTTGATCAGAGGACAAACAAGAAGTATATGTAATGATGTAATGGTGGATATTATTTAAGGATAGTAGCACTGTGAAACTCAATTATATATGTCCAAGTTAAGACCATGCTAAGACAATAAAACTCACATGACAATTAAATGTTTCCCAGAACATAATCTATTCCTCTCTGTTGAAATATCGTAAGTGTTTAATTATTAGTTTTCATTTTCTAGCATCAGACCAACAAAAATGATGAATGTCAAAAAAGCATGATACAATATATCTAACTATAGGAAATATTTAAAATGATGAGGTTCTTTCAGAGAATACCATTTCACCCCTGAAACATGACCACACAATTTACTGTGGAAGGCAGATACTCAGAGTTAATGGCTTGAGAGTTTCAGGAGGGCACAGAAAGAACAGGCAATTGGTTTCAGGAGATTCCAGTGTTGTTGGAATACTTAAGCATGAGGCCAAACTGGGCCATGTGCTTGAACTCAGCAATGATCTAAAGTGAGGATTTATCCACAGGAGTACTCTAAATTCTAACCCATAATCACCTACCTACAGTTATTTGGTAGGAAACTAACTCAAATTCCTGGAGTTGATATACCAGAATAGCAGTTTGTCCTTTTTAGAATCTCAAGAACAAGGAAGTGGTCAATTGATTGAAAAGGATATTGAGATAAAGAAGATTCAAATAAGAAAGATTTGTTATTGGAGATGTATACTGTAGAAAGAGAAGTTATCATTATCCCTTTTTAAAGGTCTTTCCACAAAAGTAATCAGATGCACATTTTCCAAGAATGTGCCCTCTGTACAAAGTATTCTTTTAGCACTATGGGTATCGAAGAAGTGAAGACCTGAACTCCATTCTCCAAAAGACACAAATAATGGTAGGAGTGGAAGATCACATGAATATATTACCTCTTATAAAAGTGATCTACAAACCAGGTGTGGTGGTGCATGTCTGTAATCCCACTAGTTGGGAGGTTGAGATAGGAGGATCGGAGGTTTGAGGTCAACATCAGTAACTTAGCAAGACCTTGCTTCAAAATAAAAAATATAAAATAGGACTGGTGGTATAACTCAAAGGCAGAATGCTCCTGTGTTCAATTCTCAGTATTTCCCCACATTCCCCCCCACACACAGACATACAAACACACTCACAGCGATCTACAGAGCTTTAGGAACATTTCAGAGAGGTGATTATGTTAGAAAAGAGGTGTGTGTGTGTGTGTGTGTGTGTGTGTGTGTGTGTATGTGTGTGTATGTGTGTGTGTGTAGGTTTGGGATTGAGGGATAAATGTAGGAGACACAGGTATTAATTTAGAAAAATCTGCCCCTTTCTTATTATTTGTTTCTCATCAGATATTTTAGATAGCATACTGAGGATCAGATTAAAAGGCTGAGGCATCTCAAACAATTCTGTATGATTTGTATGATGTAGGGCAACTCTGCATAGATGTCACAGGAATATCACTAACTAATCAGGGTAAAATTGTTCATCAAGGAAAGGATGAGAAATAATAATCATCTGAAGTCTATTTGTTCTAATCAGCATTCTCACAGTATAATCTAACAACCTGACCATGTAACTTAGAGGAAAGAAGATTTATTTTCTTATGGTTTCAGGTTCAGTACATGTGAGGCCTGGGACCAAGGATCTCAAAGAATGGTGGCAGGAGGTAGAGAGAGGGAGAGCAAATAGGCTGTGCTCCTCACATCATGGAGGCCAGAAGCAAGTAAGAGAGTGTGGGGAGGAGGAACCATATATAATACCCAAGGCCATAGTGCCCCCCCAGTAGGGACCCACCTCTCCAGCTATATATACCCAGATAAATCCATTACAATGTATTTACCCACTGCTGGGATTGCAACCATCATGAATAAACTATATCAACTCAGAATGTTTATAAATGAGCTCTTTATATTCAACTATAATACTATTGAAGGTGGGGAAATTCCCATATAATGATATCTAGTATGTGTAAACCATTCGCTCCAAAGCTGACCCTGTCTGATTTCATAATTTATTCATGTAATCTCTGTGATACTCCTTTGAAATTTGGAAACATAATCTCCTTTTTTTTTTTTTTTTCCAGTACTGGGGATTGAACTCAGAGGCATTCTACCTCCGAGGTATACCCCCAGCCCTATTTTTTATTCTTTATTTTGAAACCGAGTCTCACTAAGTTGTGGAGTGCCTCACTAGTTAGCTGAGGCTGGCCGTGAACCCGGATCCTCTGGTCTCAGCCTCCCGAATGCTGGGATTACAAGCGTGCGCCACTATGCCCGGCTCATAATCTCCTTTTGTGGCTGGAAAAAAAATGAGGCTTAGAGAACTTACATGAGGACAACTTGCCCAGGGTTGTGCCTAATAAGAAATGAGAGTTGGAACTTGAATTCTCATTGAGCTGCAGAACTTGTATTCTGAATCAGTGCTATGCCAGACTGTATAATGTCCTCAAGAAGAACATGGCAGCTGCTCAGGCAATCTGGTTAGTGAGGACAGTCAAACCCAAGCCAGAGAACTTAATTTGGTTCTTGACCTAATTTCAATTTATCTTTTCTAAAAAGAATCTTTCATTTCAGCAGTGTTTCCATTGCCTCTCCCCTCTATAATAAAACCTAAGCCCCTTATTTGCACAATATCCGGCACTATTTATTCTAGTTCACTCCTACCCCACCCTCCATATCTGTTTGTTTTGTGATAGCCTGAAGAAATGCCTAGCACTGGAAAACAATATTTGAAATGTAATTTTCAGGTCCACACAAATGTACTGAATCAAAAAGTCTAACACCCAAGAATCATTATTTTTAAAAACGTCTTTATTTTTAAATATATTTTTATTGGCATTGTAATCATACATCATACTGAGGTTTAGAGTGATAGGAACATACAAGCACACAGAATTTGGTGTTTTTCCCTCCAGATCCCACCCCATGCCTTCCACTTCCCTGTACATGTTTTTGAGATTGGTGTTGATAATTTTGTATATGTACATAGCATTCTAGAAACCACTGTGCCTAAACTATTTTACAGTCTTGAACTTCCTTTCTATACTGAGTTCCAGGTTTCTTTACAAAAGATAAAACCCTTAATAAATACGCCATTTATTTAACTACTCAATTCAAAACATAGGAGCAAAGCAATAGAATTCTATTCACACCCTCCACTTCTGTTACCATCTATAATTCAATAAGGTTTTAATTTCTCAAGGACTTTTGTTATTTTATATACTGCATTTTATACTGTTAGTACCAGCATTAATTCTGCTGCTACTATAGTATAGTATATCGTAGTGATTAGATATCAGGGATCCATATACCAAAAAACATAAACCCTAGTTCTCAGTTCCTATTTATATGGCATGGTACGTTATTTAAACTCATTGGGACTTGGTTACTCCATCCATAAAACAGGGATAGCATAGTAGATTGCTACTATTGTTGTTGGGTTAAAAAAATGAAAATCAAGAAGCTACTTGCAGTGTGTGTGTGTGTGTGTGTGTGTGTGTGTGTGTGTGTGTGTGTGTGTGTGTGTGTGTGTGAGAGAGAGAGAGAGAGAGAGAGAGAGAGAGAGAGAGAGAGAGAGAGAGAGAGAGAAGAGAAAGAGACCTGGGATTGAACCTAAGGACACTCTAAAACTGATTGGCATTTTTATACTTTAATATTGAGATAGGGTTTTTCTTGCTAAGTTGCTAACACTGGCCTTGAACCTGACTTAACTTTCCTGACTTGTTGGAATTACAGGTATATACGCCAAGCCAGGCTCACACTTTAACTGTTAAATAACAATTGACTATTTCATTTTCTACTTGACTGGTTCATGGTCAGGATTTATTTTATGTGTCAGGCACTGGACCTTCATTTAGCCTTAGGAGCTGTAATACATTAATAACATCACTGTTCAAGTTCTAACATCCATTAAATGTTTAGGATGTGACAGACACTTTTCTAAGTGCTGAAAGAGTAATAACTCAAGGTTCTGTTAATATTTATATTTTGGAGATGAGAAATGAACACAGAAAGTGAAATAAACTAGTCTAGTCACTCTAGAAGTAAGTGTTGGAGGTGATCTTTGTACTCCGACAGTCTGGCTTGAGATGCAAACCATTGCTCTCAATTATTACATAGTGCTGCTCTTTTAAGGATCAGAATCCTAGAGACATTAGACAATTCACCATATATAAAGTTATTTAAGCAATAAAGGTAGTGTCATACAAAAACTTCTGTACCCTAAAACGAAATTATGTGAAGTCTGCTGAATTTTATACTTAATCAGTTAGAATAAAGCCAATTTATTTTCAGAAGCAATGACATCTAATAATGAAAAGGATAGAGGAATGAATGAACCTATACACTTTTAAATGATGACATGAAATATTTATAGACACCTGTCAGGAGAAGCGTGGAAAGTAAACATTGAAACTGATCTATTGGCATATTATTTCAGAAATAGTACTGTGATTTCTAGTAGGTTTGTAAAGATTATCATTTAAATTTCTAGTTAGAATTCTGAAATGCATTCCTATGTATTAAGTGCACTATCAGATGTAAATTTTAATGGCAAAACACACTGGCTTGGAAATAAGACAGAATTGGATATGAAAGAGGTCTCCATTTCTTAGAAGAGGCTAACAACTTGAACAAATGACTTCATTTATGTAAGGCTTAATTTATTTATGTATACTATAGATTTATTAATAATACCTATATCATTGGGTTGTTAAGTGGTTTTGGAGTTTATGGCATGTATAATATTAGCATGGTGTCTTTCAGTTCAAATAAGCACTTACTGACTTTAGATCTGATTATAGCAGGTATTCAACAACTAGCTCAAAATTGATTCAGCTCAATTGTGGGGTGATTTTGTCTCTCAGAAGCTATCTGGCAATTGCTGGAGACATTTTTAGCTGTCATAATTTGGAGGTAGATGGAGTTATCCTGCTTATATACAGTGAGTAGAGTCCAGGGAAACTACTAAACATCACACCATACATAGGCCAGCAACTCACAACAAAAACTACTTGGCCCCAAATGTCAATCGTGCAGAGGTTGAGATTCTATATTGAAAATTTGATAAAATTCATCAGGTATCTCACCAGCTTATATAATGACAGCAATGTTTTAAAACCCTTCAAAGAGAAATGAAGTGATGGTAAAAAGTTATGTTCATAGAAAATAGAATATATACATTGCATCTTCAAAATAATTATAAGAAGCCAGGTGTGGTGGCACATGCTTGTAATCCCAGTACTTGGGAGGCTGAGACCGGAGGATCCAGGTTCACGACCAGCCTCAGCTACCTAGTGAGGCATTCTGCAACTTAGTGAGACCCTGTTTCAAAATAAAGAATACAAAATAGGGCGGGGGATGTAGCTCGGAGGTAGAATGCCCCTGAGTTCAATCTCCAGTACCGCGAAAAAAAAAATATATATATATGTATATATAAGAAAATAAGATACACGTTAGATAAACCTGCATAAAAGATCCCCCCCCCTCAAACCTTAACATGTAGTATTATCTTTGACTCAAAACCCAAAATATCTACTCAGAGGACATGAAAGAGAAAGAGTGAAAGAGAATATCCATCTGCTGATTTCCCTCAGCTATTTCTCTCAGCTACCAAGAGATGGATTTTAGTTGCACAGATTTTTACACAAAATTATTTGAATAGGTGCATGATTGATAAAAAAATATTATTCCACTTCATCTTTTTAGGGAGTCATCCATTAAATTTCTGAAATAGGTTAATAATAATCAAGGTTCCTCTCAGAAGTCTAGGTTTTTTTAAACGTCACCCCCCCCACCCCTGGAAAAATTGGAGCTGCTATGAGGCAGCCAACATGGACTGAGATCAGAGAACATAGTAAACTTGATAAAACTGTCCCCAAAAAGAGATCGGTCCATTAGGGTAGTGCGTTCCCAAAACAACTCTGCAAGAGAACAATTACTAGATTCCACAGTTGAAGGGGTATTTTTCTTTCCTATGAAAATTATGGAAGCATTTTCTTGTTCTATAAATGATGGAATGGAATAGGTTTTTTGCTCTCCAGTTAATATAGTGTTTAGCAACACATTTATAGAAATTCTTTCCTGAGGTTTTGTGTGTATGTATGATCCTGGGGGTGTGCCTCAAATAGAAACTGCCCACCTACAAACCCCTAAGCCCCCCCAAAATAGAAAGGAAAAATAGCAATTAGTAGTCATTAAGTAGAGTTATTTATATTATTAAATCAGGTGCTATGAGATTTAATTATGAGATTTCTTGAGGCATTTAGAATATGATTCATTTATAAAATTTCTATGTATATGCAGCTTCTACAGAAAGTTCAAAGATGTGTAATGTGAGGTCCAGGTCCATTCAAGCAATCATTGTTCTATCAACAACTCTTCAGTGATGACCAGCTGTGCCTCAGGCCCTGAGCTGAGGGCTGGGACATAACAACTAATATGAACAACAAGTTTTTGCTTACCCTTAAGCAACTTACATTGGAGACTAAAATTTGCACCAAGCACATATATAATGATTCATTAAATATTCTTAACTTGTAGTTAGATCTAGGAAGAAAGTAAATAAAAGCAAGTATAATCAGATTTATTGGCTTTTTCATTTCTGATGCAGCAAATAATGTATAACAAAGAGTTCAAGGACATATTTACAATGGTTCTCCTATTATGTCCAGAATATGTATTATTATTTTAAGAAAAATGTACTCTAAACTTTTATTGTTGATTATCTTAAATGACCTGAGAAATTTAGATCTGTGTGTATGAAATGCTGAGTCCCTTAAAGACTGTTCCCATCTTTTCTATTTCAGGGTTTTTGGAGCTGCCATACTTCTTACCTCTACTCTAAATATGCTAATTCCATCAGCGGCCAGAGTGCATTATGGATGTGTTATCTTTGTTAGAATATTGCAGGGACTTGTTGAGGTATGGAACTATAGGATGACATCATTTCAGATTGTTGTATCATTGAGAATGACCAGTTTATGTTTGTCTTCATCTGCAAATAAATGTATTTTATTAAGTTGTACTACATAATGTTAAAATAAAAAAAAATGAAACATTGGAAGTGTTAGGTGATCAGATATTTGGGGAACTAATTCAGGGCCTCATAGATGCTAGACAGGTCCTCTATCATTGAGCTATATCCCTAGCCCTAGGGAAATTTGTGTGTGTGTGTGTGTGTGTGTGTGTGTGTGTGTGTGTGTGTGTAACTTAAGATTGAACCCAGAGGCATTCTACCTCTGATCTATCCCCCAGTCTTTTTTTTTCTTGTTTTGAAACAGGGTCTTGCTAGGTTTCTGAGAGTCTCACTAAGTTGCTGAGGCTGGTCTTGAACCTACTTTCCTCCTATTTCAGCCTCTCTAGTACTGGAATTACAGGTACATTCCATCATCCCCAGCTCCCTTGGGGGTTTTATACTAAGTCATTGTTGACCTTTAATCATCATAGAAGTTTCCACTGAAATATTCCATCTTTGGACATCTAATGCTAATTATAGGCTCTTGTTCCATCAGCCTAAAAAGTCTGAAAGAATATTATTTATAAACGTGAGATTGACCTACCTATTTCCCCTTCTTTTTCCATGGAGTGTGGTGGGAATAAATAAATTATCTGACTGAGTGTGATGTCACATACCTGAAACCCCAGTATTTGGGAGACTGAGACAGGAAGATTGCAGGTTTGAGGCTAGCCTCAGCAACTTAGTAAGACTCGGTTTCAAAGTTAAAAATATGAAGAACTGGGGGTGTAGCTCAGAGGTAGAAGTTCCCTGGATTCAATCTCTAGTACCACACATCAAAAATAAATAAATAAGTAATCTAAAATGTTAAGATGCTGAAAAATTTTTTTCTTCAAAAAAGAAAAAGAAGTGGTAGACTCTAATAGAAAAAGGTTAATTATTTTAAATGTTTTAAATTCTAGACACTACCTTCAGGAAGTGTGAACTCCAAGTATCTGTCTCACTTTCCCCTATACAGATTTGTTTTTATTGAGGGGAGGATCACTGAATTGAATGCCTCACAAAAATCTTTCTCAAATTTTATCACCTGTTCATAGTAGCAGATAAATTGATGAATATAAAGTCTTTTCTTTGGCTTTAATCACAAGAAATTAGAGACAGAAAATATACCTGAGATGTGGGGAGAATTTGAACGGGTCACTAAAAAGACTCCATATTGAATGTGGTTTGGACTGAAAGCTTTTAAAATGGAATTTCAGGGACTCAGCAAGGACCCATGAGAAGCAGCTTTTCCTAATCTCTGTGACCATCCTATAGGAAACAGCTTCAGAAAAGGAGATATGCTTATTTTCCAGTGACCCTGCATCCTAAATAGTGATATGCATCTTTCTCATAACAGGGTGTCACCTACCCAGCATGCCATGGAATATGGAGCAAATGGGCCCCTCCCCTGGAGAGGAGTAGGCTGGCAACCACCTCCTTTTGTGGTGAGTACCTTCTGCAGAGGTAGTGATGGTAGTTACCAGTTTAGGAACAACTTAAATGAGAATTAAGTTTGACAAACTCACTTATCAGACTATCTGGGTTTTGAAGAGGGATTGAGGTTTGAACATCATTTCACTTTCTTCAGTTCTTATGGTTTCAAACCCTCTATTTCTTCTAAGTGCCTTGCATTTTCTCTAGGAGTTGATCTATTTCATCTTGATTTTCAAATATATTCATGTTTTTTTATCATAACCTTATCCTTTTGATAATCTTACTACCATTTTTATTACATTTAAATATAAAGATATATAAAACATCTGGGCATAGTGGTATTTGCTGTAATCCCAATGACTTGGGAGACTGAGGCAGGAGGATTGCAAGTTCGAGTCCAGCATGGACAACTTAGGGAGACTCAGTCACAAAATAAAAATAACAAGGGCAGGGGATGGAGATATATCTCAGTTGTACAGTGCCCCTGGATTCAATCCCAGAACCAAACACACATAAACACACACACACACACACACACACACACACGCACACACACAAATATGTATATGTATATATTTATATGTATATGTAAACAAATAATATAAGTTTAAATACATTTACAAAGGTGAAAATATAAAGAAATGGATTTATGTTGTCAAATATTATTTTTACTTTGACTCCTGTCTGGTATAAAAGTCTAGCAGTAAGCCGGGCGTGGTGGCGCACGCTTGTAATCCCAGCATTCGGGAGGCTGAGACCGGAGGATCCGGGTTCGCGGCCAGCCTCAGCTACCTAGTGAGGCGCTCCGCAACTTATCGAGACCTGGTTTCAAATAAAGAATAAAAAATAGGGCTGGGAGTGTAGCTCGGAGGTAGAATGCCCCTGAGTTCAATCCCCAGTACTGAAAAAATAAATAAATAAAAGTCTAGCAGTAATAGAATTTATATTTGATCCAATACATTTAATATTTATAGTGAACAAAAATTGATGAAATGCAAATAATGGATACCCTGTAAAGATAACTAAAAATGATATTGCCTTCAACTAATCTCCTAAGTACTACTACTATAGTTTTATGTTTATTTAAACTTTTATTTTGGGGACTAGAACTGACCTTATTGCTGTTTTAGGAAAGATAATTAATAAACACTTATTAAATTTTAATCTAAACTTTTAAAATTTGGTGTTTTTTAAGCTAATCATAAACTACTTTTAGTTTATTGCTAATATTTAAAATCTCTTAGGACAATCAATGACATAAGGTAAACTTTTCTTGGTTTTGGAGTGATGGCATTTTAAATTTTTATACCAAAACTGCAAAGCAAAAATAATTCCTTTTATGAATCAGATAAAGAGAAAAAAAACATCCATTTCAAAATCCAAACATTAGAATTATTGTAAATAATCTTATCAATTGGAAATTAAGCCCGGCGTGGGTGGTGGCTCACGCTTGTAATTCCACTACTTGAGAGGCTGAGACAGGAGGATCGCAGTTTCTCGGCCAGCCTCAGCTACTTAGTGAGGTTCTCTGCAATTTAGTGAGCCCCTGTTTCAAAATAAAGAATAAAAAATAGGGCTGGGGATGTAGCTTGGAGGCAGAATGTCCCTGAGTTCAATCCTCAGCACCACAATTAAAAAAAAAAAAAAACGGAAATTAGATTATTTTCCTTTATATTTAAGCCATAATAAAAGAATATTGGTGTTTACTGCCTAAAAATGTTGAATGTATAAGCATTTGGGCTTAAATTATAAGGGATAAATATTGCAGTTTTGTCTATGCATCTGGACCTTGTTTTCACGGTCATTTTTAGTAAGTTTTAAAATCAAGTCACAAAACACAATGCAAAGCTAAAATTGCATGCCTCTACTACAATGGGATAATACTTAAGTTTTGAGAATAGGTTTCTAGTGTCTGGTTAATGATGATACATTCTGTCCCCAGCTAGCACAGGGTTGTATAGGACACATACCAGCCAAAATGGCTTTTTTGTGATTTTTAAAATCTCTATTGTGTCCTGGGTAGGTGATTGCTGTTCACTGTGCAGTCTTGGGTTCCTATAAATATGTAGACAGATATGTGTATTTGATAAGGGCACATGTGTGGGCATGAGTGCACATGCACCTGAGTGTGCGTTTGTGTGAACCAACCCAGGAACGTGAGGTGAAATTGAGAATCTATTGCTTTCACTAACTTTCCTCCCATCCTTTTTCCTATTTTAGGTTCCTATGCTGGAGCTGTTATTGCAATGCCTTTAGCTGGTATCCTTGTACAGTACACTGGCTGGTCTTCAGTGTTCTATGTCTATGGTATGTTACATGTCTTTACAATAGTGTTATATGATATGTCCATAGGTTAAAAGAAATATGGTCACAAAAAATGAGATTGGTCATTGAATATATTTCTGTGTTGACCCCATGTATGTTCTTGCCTTAAGAACCCTTTCCTTATCTTCTGAGCAGATGAAAGAAAATGTTTTATCTATGTTCTTTTCCTTATACTGCTAGTTCTCATTTTTAAAAGCAAGCATATTTCTGATGGGGACTTTTTAATGTATTTATTGGCTATGAA
The DNA here is from genome assembly GCA_004027655.1 of Graphiurus murinus. NCBI lineage: Eukaryota > Metazoa > Chordata > Mammalia > Rodentia > Gliridae > Graphiurus > Graphiurus murinus. Next base: position 33,872 of record PVLC010011352.1, read on the forward strand.
AAAAAGCTGTTTATTAAAAAGACAAGAAGAAGAGAGAAAATAACTGGGCAGGACCCTATTTCTCTTTTCTTGTTACTGTTTCTTGGATGTTTCTTCGATTCTGCCTCTGAAGACTGAATAGGGATGGAAAGCTAGAAGATGGTGATAGTGTTAATGTAACAATTCAATTTCGTGAGGAAATACCAGTAACCAGCTCCTGCAGCAGAACATCTTAGTCACCATTTCCCCATAATTAAAGGCAATTGAGCCCCCATATTGAAATAAAAAACAAAACTGTAGGTCTAAATGTCTTAACAAGAAGCTGAAAGCTAACCACTTTAAAGAATCCCCAAAGTCTTCCTTCTAAGAGTAGTTTTACTAATGAGGAAAGGAGATACATCAGAGAGTTGGATTCTAACTGATACTGTCCCTAATCAATATTACCTTTGGATATGGGCATACAAATCTAAAATAATAATGAAGTCACACCATAGAACAGTATCCAGATGCTTCCAAATTTGACCTGATTCATTCCCATTTTGAAGTGTTATCATTAGATCAAATGAAGGGTACTATTAAATATTACCTTTTCATAGGAGCTCCTTTTTGGTACTGGTGATTGAACGCAAGGACATTTTATCTTCAAGTTATACCAAGCTACCCCCATTTTACTTTTTATTTTGAAATAGGGTCTCACTAAGTTTCTGAGGGTCTTGCTAAGTTACTGAGACTGTTTGAAAACCTGCAATCCTCCTGTCTAAACCTCCTGAGTAATGGAATTATAGGTGTGCACCATCATGCCTGCATAAAATAGGGGATTTTATGGCGGTTCAAAGACTGTGGAAAAGTTTTCGATAAATGAATGCCCTACGTTTTAATTCATAAAGATATTTCCATATATTTTTTCTAGGGAGATATTTTGATAACATTTTAATTCATACTTTTCATTTAGATTATCATAGGAGTCCATAATTCAACTACTTTAAATGCATTTGTTTACAGAGTGTGTAGTTTTAGATTTCATGGCTATACGCTAAGTCCTCCGTGCCTTTCTTCATTATTTAAATGAAGATATGATGTGACTTAAAAGTAATGAGCATATGTCCCCAAACCCTTATCATTTCTTCATGGGGAACAAAAATATTAATTTAAACAGTCACTCGTAAAAACTAGTCTCAATATTTCAAGTTATATCTCACTTAATATTTATCATTGAGTGATAAGAAGTTGAAATATAAACATTAGATAATCAGAAAATATCATCTTGTGGTACTTTCTTATTCACTGTCTATAATAAAAAATGTGTATTTAGATACACTTTCAATACTTATGCTTTTAAAATTAGCCAGGTAAAATATGTATAGTCGAGTAAGTTGAAAAATATTATGCATGAAAAGCAATTAGAAACGCAATTAGAAAAGCAATTGGAAACGCAGAGGAAAAAAACTACTTCCATATATTCAAATAAGAATGGATTCACCTCTGGAAAATTATTTGATGAATTCAGTTCATGGTAATGATAATTACTACTGTATTACAAGTGTTCTTATTACTGGATACTTAATGTGTCCCATCTATTGTGCTGATTTATTTATACATCATCTCCTTTAACTTTTCTTTGCCACAGTCCCATAAAAATAACATGTTTTTCCATGGTATAGCAGTGGTTTAGAGAGATTCAGTTACTATTTGGATTATACAGCTAATGAGTGACACAACTAGCATTTGAATCTGGAATAGTTCTATTCTGAAACCACTCCATTAGATTTTCACACAGTATCTGGCACTAAATCATGTTTGCTTCCATATTCAGTAATTAAAAGGAACACAGCACATCAGAAGCTATGTATGGTATTAAGGAACACTTTTTAGAGATTCAATAGACAAAAATAAAGCATTAGAGAGATCAAGGGCATTTGGATTGTTACCCAAGGGACAAAAAGAACAGTGTGAGGGGAAAATGAAATGACTAGCTGCTGGGAAAACAGAATAAATCACTTGAAATTCTTTCTATTATTAATGCCTACAGATTTATAGTGCACAACAAGAACATGTTTTAATGGTAAGAGTGCTAAATAAAGAAGGGGATGAAAAAGACTTACTATAGCTTTGGAATTTATAACTTTCATTTGCCCAAAGAATGATCACTAGGAAATAGTATGTGTTGCAAACAATATGGTGTACAGTGTAAAATATTACCACATTAATTACAGGACCCATTTTTTATGCAATATAACTACTTAGGGATAAAATAACCTGATTTTATTTAGTAGTCTGCTTACTAGGTCTGAAAATGCTAACATGAAAGGCAAATGAACATTTGTTTACTCTGGAAACGCAGAGGAAAAAAACTACTTCCATATATTCAAATAAGAATGGATTCACCTCTGGAAAATTATTTGAGGGCCACAACTCTCGTTCATTATATTTCTTTTACTTAGAGTGCCTGAAATAGGGACTGCTCAGTAAATATTTGTTGGACAAATGAATATCTTACAAACTATACTATCAATAGTTATTGTGACTTTATTTGGTATAAGTGCTATTTAAAAGACCTAGAGAAATAAAGCTACAGACCCAGCCTTCAGGAAGCTTTATGTCAAGTGGCAAAAGACAAGACGAAATGGCTAATGTTAATAGGACAAATATAAATTTGAATTCTATATTGCAAAGAATATCTGTTGTAAGATGACTATAGTTTTATTTCCATGTGTAACTGTTAAAATGGAGGTAAATGCTGCAGCTTTCTTAGACCTTCTCCTTTTGAACTGTTTCTTGCAGGAAGCTTTGGAATGGTCTGGTACATGTTTTGGCTTTTGGTGTCTTACGAGAGCCCTGCAAAGCACCCTACCATTACAGATGAAGAACGTAGGTACATAGAAGAAAGCATTGGAGAGAGTGCAAATCTTTTAGGTGCAATGGAAGTAAGAACTTTATTATGGTGTATATTCTTATTCTTATTCCCCATCTCACCTTCCTTGACCAATCAAACTATAGTATATGTTGTTTTAATTCAGTAAACTAATTTAGTACTGATCACCACTTTTTTTTTCTTTTCTCTCATCCATACTCCCTGACTTACTTAGGAATGATTGCTACTTCCCCCGTCTGTGATTTCTTTTTTTTTTCCCACTTTATTTTTTCTCAAGCATCTTTAAATGTGTCTTGGATTATAGCCATGTCTTCAAACCTATGCAAATTCTAAAACTAGTTCCATATAGTTCATAATTTAAACACGTTTTATTGATATTTTAATTTTTAGTTATAAGATATGTTAAAAATCAGTCAGGAAAAGATTTATTTCTTGCTTATTGAATATCCTAAATGCAGGCATTACACATGTATTTATTTATATGTGATTAAGGAAATATGAGGCATTAGAATGCCAAAGCATAGACAGCTTACGTGGAAACTATTCTTAAAGTACTTTAACCCTTCTTTAGATAAAATGTCGTCATTTTTAAGTATTATTATTATGAATGTGAAATATTACAATGTTGTGAGTCTTTTTCTTACAGTTTGGTTTCTTAGGATTTGCCTACAAAGAGAGAAATTCTAAATATTTTACTCCATATGATAATAACATATCATACACAGTAATTAATAAATAGCCATCTGGTATAAAAAATAAAAACCTGGTTAGCAAGAATAGTGTTTTTTAAGACTGGTCTAGTAATTCATCAAGAAAACCAGTTGCTCCTGGTCCAGTAATTCATCAAGAAAATCAGTTACTCCATTTCTTCCCCCTTTCCCATCTAAGCATGATTAATTTCTAATCTACTTCATTTGTTAGCAAATGCTTTTTTAAAACATATTCTAGGTAAAAAGATTTGTCACCCATTGTTCCTGAACGTATATTTGCCTTTATTGAATAAGAAAATCCCATATTGAATATCATTAAAAAAAAACTTCATGATTTAAAACAATTCCAAATTTGTAGTTATTCCATGAACCAGGCAGATTAGCATTAGTACTTCTGTAAAGGATAGTTTCTGTTGATGGTTACTTGAGAAATAAGTTGTACTGTGGGGGTAGGGTGGGGCTTAGAGTGGTCTGATACCCAATCACTTGTGCTTACTATGAGCAGAAGCTAAATATAATCTGGTCTATGGCCCTTTGTGAATTTAGCCTCCATTTCTAGCCAAAATAATCCAATCAACCTATATCTTCATTAGTACATTATGTTTCTTTAATTTACCAGTTTGTGAAAGGACATGTGTCTAGATTAGACATAAGATTTTAAAAGAACATGTGCTTATAGATTAGACATAAAATTTTTTAAAAATCAGAAACTTTGTGAAATCCAATTTCCAGAAGTGAGCCCCCAAATAACAAGTAGGTAGGTTAGTAAAACAGCATTATATTCAACATCCATTTCCTGTGCTTTATTGCTTTTTTAAAAACAGTATTTTGGGAGCCTTGCAGGGTAGCACATGCTTGTTATATCAGTACTTAGGAGTTTGAGACGGGAGGATCACAGGTTCGAGGACAGCCTCAGCAACTCTCAACAATCTAGCAAGACCCCATTTATTTATTTATTTATTTAAATTTTATTTTTTTAATTGGTGTACTGTAATCATACATCTTTGTTAGGTACAAACTGATAAAGGCATACATGCACACATTTCTCTTTTAACCCTACCCCAATTCCCACCCCACTCCCTTGCCCTTCCTCCTTCTCAGGTTCAGATTAGTGATTGACTTTGATATGTTTATGAAAGTACATCATGTGCATTAGGGTGTCCCACTACCCCCCCAAAATAAATAAAAACAATATTTTACTTCTTACTGATGTTTTATACATTTCTGTTGCTTCCAAGTACATTGAAAAATGAGATCAAATTGAAGTAAAAGCTGTACTTTAGTTATTTTTAAATAATGAAAATGATTTTTATATTAAATATTATGTGATTTTCCTACTGCCTTACAGAGCAACAGATCATTCAAATAGACTTACCAAAAAATTTCTTTTTAAAAGCAGATATGGGATATTTATTTCATTTATATTTTCTGTATATTTGGATTAATTTAGAACTGGTACTTTAGTTATCTTGAAATTTTTTGTTTGTTTTTGGTGCTGGGAATTGAACTCAGTCACTCTACCTTTGAGCTACACCCCCATCTCTATTTTATTATTTGTTTTGAAATGGTCTGAGTTGCTGAGGGACTTGCTAAGTTGCTGAGCCTGGCCTCAAACCTGTGACCCTCTTGTCTCAGCCTCCGAAGTGCTGAGATTACAGGCATGCACCACCATGCCTAATTTTTTTTAAATTTTTTTATTGTGAACTAACTCAATATATAGCAAAGCAGAAAGAATAGTCGCAGATTGATTTGTTCCACCTAACCAGTAGATAGAGTGACCCAAAAGTGATAGCAGGGGAGTTTCCACAAGGGAGTATCCCAAACATCTGGAGATAGAGCTTATTAGAATTCCAAAGAGAGAAGCAATAAACCTTGGGAAGACCAGTCCAAAACATATGCTCCATGGATAGCTGGAGGAAGGGATGTCCTACCTAGTAGGTCTGTAGTGAGGGAGTCAGGGCATAGAGTACGTGATCACTAAGGAATTTGGCTCAAGGCAGAGGCCAGTTTCCTCCAGTGTTTTGAGCCTTGACCTAGATACCTGTACCAGAGTCTGGGAATATTGAAGGCCTGGACTTGAGTTCAAGTCTGTGGGGAAAAACATACAGCTAGCTGGATCACTGTACTACTCATTCAGGACATAGAAAATGCTAGGGGAGGGGGACTAACATACCTTACATGGGAGCATCTTTTTACCAAACTGGTATAATAAGTGTTAACACCTTGAGATATTTATTTCAGTTTTGTTTTGCTGAAGAATTTCAAAGTAAAACACTTTACCCACAAATATCTTTACACACGCACATCTTAAGAAAAATAATATAGCACTTGACAATTTGATAACTACTATCACATCTAACACAATTAGCAATGATTTCCTAACATCAGCTCATAGCTAATCACAATGAAATTTCTAATACCCAGTCTATATTCTATATTCATAAGTCTTTTTTGCAATTATTTGCTTTGAGTCCAGATGCAATTGAAGACCGCAGGCTGCAATTGACTGCAATGAACATGAATGTCTCTTAGATCTCCTTTTTGTCTTAAGAATAATATTTAAATATACATACAGAAAAATGCAAAATCCTAAATGTATACCTTATTGAATTTTTATAAACTAAGGAGATCTGTGAAGCAAACAGCCAGTCCAACAAACAGAACATTATTGGAATACCTGAGTCAATCTCTCACTCCCAATTTTTTATGATATAAAATTCTATATTTTCTCTTACATTTAATGAAATTTTCTGCCACCTGTAGAATAAAGTTCTTACCTCAGATAAGCCTGCTAAGAATAAAGGAACACTTTCCTAGCAAGAAAAAGTTATTTGTTCCTAATCATTTTCTGAAGTCATTTTTTACATAAATATAGTATAGTGCAGATGTTCCTGTCTTTGGCTATTTTTATTATCTGTGAAAATTATATTTTCATCTTGTACAATTTTCTTGAATATATGAAATGTTTTATAAATTATACATTTTACTTATTGATGATGTTGCCACTATAAATTCTTACCAAAAACCACAGTATTCATTATATATCATTAGGGCAGATTTACCTTTTTGTTTTTATTGCATATATTTGTGATCACTACATGGTAACTACAGTCACATCAGTAATAACAACAATTCTGAGATTCCACATTCAGGAATAATTATTAAGTCTGTGTAAAAAAAAAAGCTTACCTGTTTTAATAAATTGATCATGTCAAGGATCCCAAACTAACATTAAACGGAGTTATTTTAAGCTATTATTTCTTAACCAAACTCTATGTTGTTATTTAAAATAAATTAGCTAAAAAAGTATTTGGGAGTGTGAGACATCTTTATTTAAATGCATTAGTTTTAATCTTAAAGGTATTATAAGCAAAAGCAATCATATCCAGGTTAATTTAATACTTTGAATATTATAAATGACCACTTATGATATACCCACAGTGTGCAGGGTGGTCAAGTGCTTTAACTCAGCTTCATACCATGTGACCCTTATAGGACCTTGTAGTCTAGTGTCACAGAACATGTTGATATTAATTAACAAGATAATTTATAGATGAATAATGAAATGCTTGATTTCAGAAAGGACCTAGGATACTACATTCTTAATTTTTCTTCTTCCAACTACATCAAATTTTCAACATTTTAAATAAAATATTTTGAATATCATAAGGCTACTGATTTTGCTGCAAGCATTTAGCTAAAAAATACCAAAAATCTTAAAAGATGAGGATCTATGCTTTTGGAATTAATTTTTTATACACACAGAATTTTGCATATTCTTATATCTGGAATTTAATCAGAAGAAGAGCTTTATATTTTCTTTTACTTTCTCTTTTAATGACTAAGGTACACTGGGGTTTTTTGTTTATTTGTTTTTTTGCGGTACTGGGGATTGAACTCAGGAGCATTCTACCTCCAAGCTATACCCTCAGCCCTATTTTTTATTCTTTGTTTTGAAACAGGGTCTCACTAAGTTATGGAGTGCCTCACTAGGTAGCTGAGGCTGGCCGTGAACCCAGATCCTCTGGTCTCAGCCTCCCAAATGCTGGTATTACAAGGGTGCGCCACCACGCCCAGCCACTGGGTGGTTATAATTGTGGATTCACTAACTCTTGCCTACTCCTATTCATGCTTCATCATATACATCCTGAAAGCACCTGTTATTCTCATTTAAATTATAAAATTATAAAGATGGTCAGAATAACTGACTTTTGGGGATTTCAGAAATTCAAGACTCCATGGAGGAAATTTTTTACATCTATGCCAGTCTATGCAATAATTGTCGCGAACTTCTGCAGAAGCTGGACTTTCTATTTATTGCTTATTAGTCAGCCAGCATATTTTGAAGAAGTCTTTGGATTTGAAATCAGCAAGGTATGTAAAAACCATATTTATATAGGGGGTACTTTTATGTTTAAGTGAATATTAAGCTATTTTGCCAAGAGTTTGTCTTCTAACTTTAATGAGTTATTCAACAAAAAACTGCTGGGAAATATAGGCTTAGTCAAGTGTTTGACTGTTCTGCTGTATTCTACTGTCTGCTAGAAATTGTTCTCTAGTACTGGGAAAATGGGTGAAACAAATCTGGTCTCTGCCTGTATGGAGCTGATATCCCAATAAGTGTGAGTACCAGTGTAGCATTTGGATTATAAAGAGATACAGTTTCTTTTAAATCTCAAGTCAGAGATAACATAACAGTGAACAAAAAGCTATTCTATTCAAATGGAATTGTACTTAGATAATTACCAATGTACTCTTTTTCAGTGCTCTCAGAGATCTGTCCAGTTAAAAGATATGTTTAGCAAAAAAAAAAAGTGAGAGAGAGAGAAACTCTGAAAATATTCTTGTGTTTTGTTCATCCAACTTACTAATTTATTTATCAAGCATTTGTTGAACATAATATATGAAGCTTTGCATTAGATTCTGAAATAAAAACACGGTTTCTATCCTCAGAATGTTCACAGCTTGGTGGTGTAGATAAAAGCTAATTTACTAGCATAACTTGTTAAGTACCACAGCCATTTGGTCATAGCTTAGAAATATACTCATTTTGAGACATTCTGTAGAGATAAAATGAACTTAAAATACGACTTTATATTTATATCAAAATTTGAAATTTATTATAAAGGCCCTTCATATTCATGAACAACCTTGTTTGGATGACCAGCTGGGCAACTATCATCATTTCTATTCAACTGATAAGGAAAAAGAAACTGGGACCATTATTTAAATTCTCTAAAGTCATGGTAGTAATAACTGACAGAATCAAGTTTAGTCCCTGATCATTTGATTTCTTTTTCAATTCCCTTTACTATTCCATTTAAATTCAGTTAAACCACAGATCCATTCAAACATTTAGCAAATATTTATTGAATACCGTCTCTGTGCCAAGCCCTTTGCTGAGGCTGAATACACTTGTCTGTGCTGGCAATGGTCTTGCCATTTTTCTCCATGTCCTTACATAAGTCCAGCTGGTTTCTCGCTATTCATATTATATCTCTACTTGAAAGACTATGTGAGGCCGGGGACTGAAGGAAACCTAAGAGCTCTTTTGTAATCCTTGTTTCTAAGGAAACTGTTTCCTCCATTCCTGGGAAGAATGACTGCTTTAGACAAGGCTCTTCTCTCTGGAGCTGATCAAACATTGCAGGGTAGCTTTTGGGAGCTCTCAGAGGTGTTACACTTTTCAACAAAGGCTGTGAGAGGTGTGAGTCCATTTTCATAATCTAGGACAAATAGGACATGGAAAGGCTATTAATAAAGCCAGGTCTCCTAGAGGAGCAGGAAGGAGCCAAAAGATGCTAATGAAACTGAATGGTCATTCTGGCCCTCTATCTCCAATGAACTGAAACTACTTGAGTAAAATCAATAGTATTTTTCAAAAACTAAATATAATAAGCACATGGTTTATTTACATTTTAGTAAGTTGTGGATAAATTCCATATGTATAGTTTAATCCAAAGATTTTTATTAGAATGGGAAAATAAAATAAAACTCTGACTTACTTGAAAATGTGTAGAGGAAGCGATGGAGGACTTTGTACATGGGCTTTGGATCGAGGCCTAGGTGGCTCCAAATACAAGCTCTATAATGAAGAACTGGTATACAACTTTGGGCCAGTTTTTGAACAACTGTCAGCCTCAATTTTCTAATCTATAAATGATGGTGTTAATACCAAATGTTAGAAGTGAAGCAAATTTCAAGTGAAATAAAACATTCACATGGAAGTTAATTCTCCCAGACCCTCATCAAATTGTGTATCCTGCAAAAAAAACAAAAACAAACAAACAAAAAACACAGATAAAGTACTTTAATCTTCATTACAAGGACACTACTGAATCTGTTGTTATATACACATATGTTAACTGTATCATAGAGTTATATGTCATATATTAGAACTAATGTGTACGCACATACAAGTTAACTTATGTAAGTGAACCATATTTGTTAACTGGTTTATATTACATTATTTTACATTAGACCATACTAAGGTGTAAAAAAAAATTTACTCTCTTTGAAAATGGCACATTGGGGAAGACCAAGGCTAAGATTAGCTAGCACTCTGAAAGGTCAGAATACAGGGATCAGCTACAGGAGAGAAGGCACTTGTTTCTTTTAAGCTTTTTTAAGGAAATGAGTAAAAGAGTATTGAGTAACTCTTGAGCAATCAAGAGTATTGATTGCTCTTTGCTGCTGTGCATCTTGAGAATTTTTGAAGAGAACATGTATCAGAGAGATGCAATTCCAACTGTGCCCCCCCCCCCAAAAAAGAGGAGGAGGCAATGCCTAATGGCCTGTAAGTCATCAAATCTGAGAAGACATTGAATAATTTTCATGAGGTTTTGAATCTTCTGTGGCCCTTTTAAGGTTACATAGACTACCCCCACATATCACATAAGGAAGAGGATGTTTCATGCTTTCAAAGGTTAAGTCAGTGGGATAAAATATTCCAGAACTTCTGTCTCATTAGCCTTTAGCTCACTAGCTCCTGACATTTCCCATAGTGCTGCAGAAGGAGTGAATATATTATAATTGTAGCTTTGTTCTTTGCATATCCAGAGTAATCAAAATGCCTATTGGAATGGATGATAAATAGCAGAAGATGCTAAATTTAAGAATTCTTTAGCTGTCTCGCATACTAGGTCAAAATGCAAGTTGATTTTGTGAACTTAGGAAATGCAGGCACTCCCAAACATTAGCCTGCCTTTCTAAATATAAAAATATGGCATGTAATTATATATAAATCTTTATGTGGTGTGTTTCAGAATGTGTCTTTCCCCTCAATGGATTTTTTCTACACATTGATTTCTTGAGATATATCTACTTGAATTAAGAATAAAGAACCACTGTGTTTTTTTTCAAGATGCTATTCTCAAAAGCAGTAATACTTGTCTAGTGTCAATTTACCATATATCTTCATCTGCCTTACATTTGGCAAGCTCCTCTTAAATGCCATGTTTCGAACTAAATTAAGCACATTCACATATATCATTAATTTTATTTAATTTTTTGTTCCCATTTGGCTTTGGTACCAGACATGGGTTAAGTGCACAGTATTTTGACTCAGATAGAATTAGCTTGAAAATTTCCTCTGACAAAAAAAATCTTTCAAAGCCTCAGTTTACTTATTTAATGACTTACACTTCGATCTGGAGTAGAAGAGAGAATTAAGTAGCCTAAACATTCAAGCTATCTTAGAATCCTTTACTATCTCAATTAGTCATTAGAACAACCTAAGTCCAACATTGTTATGACATACTATACACTATTGTAAAATAAACTACTTTATTTTATATACCTTCAGTAATCTGATTGGAAGGACATACTTATGCATAATAAACACTGATCCAATACTTACCATATGACAAAAATGGTCATTCAAAGTATACTTAGTGAGAAACTTCCTTATATGTTTACATTAAATTTTGCTAAGTCCACACATGTGTTAATATACAATTTAAATATATTCTATTCATACTTCCTGTCCCAACAATGCCCAGAAAACAGTATCTTGCACATATGTTAAATCGATGCATATGGTCTAGGTTTTAGATTGAGCTAAATACTATGAAATCAGTTCAGAAACTCTATACCCCTGTAGGACAATGTGACCACATATTATATTTGCCAGAAAATACCTAAAAATGAAGAATTGATCTGCATTATCTGGGCTTTTACTGCATAAAAATTTAATCTGTTTCAAAACTCATAAAAGAGCTATATATTTATCATGGAAATATGCAGTTTTTAGCCTTATGAATTAAAAATGAATTGAAAAATACAACCTCTCAAAATTATTCACAAGTACAATCTCTCCCTTCCCTTCTTCCTCCTTCTTGCTAGTGAGGAATTTGTGCAAACACATTTAAGAATATAAAGTGGACAAACAAGGGTGAATCCCCCAGTGATATGATTCAGGAGAGTTGATTCATAAACTCAAAATATACTGAGTCATAACATAGCAATAAAAAAAATGTTCTTCCTCGAGAAGAAAGCCAGGGATCAAAGTAAATTTACTTAGCTTTCATCACTTATTCTGTGGAAACTATTGCTTATTCTAAGAATGAGTAAGTGGTCATTTGGAGACAGCATTTTGCTTCCCTTTTCCCATAAGGAGTTGATGATGGATTCAGACAACCAAGTCCATTAAGTGGCCCACGTCACTTATGGCCATGCACATTTCTCCTCCTCCTTGTTTTTCATCAGGTTGGCATGCTTTCTGCTGTGCCGCATTTAGTCATGACAATCATTGTGCCTATTGGAGGACAAATTGCAGACTTCCTGAGAAGCAAGCAAATTCTTTCGACTACTACAGTGAGAAAAATCATGAATTGTGGTGGTAAGTGCAGACTTGCCAGGAAGAGTGTCTTAATTGTTTCTAGTTCAATAAGTTCTGATCTAAACAAGTGAAGAACTTTTTACACATATGCAACTCCTTAGTTGAAGTTAAATTTGTGCCTTTATTATTCATTTCAAATCATTTCCCCTTCTTCAAGCTGTGTATAACTTATAATTTTTTTTGTCACAGCACAATATCATTTGTATCTATTTTAACTAACTTAGCCTTTCCTACCATAAAAACTTTTGATTGTTCAAGGTATTTTTAAATTAAATCACAGGAATGCTTTAGCAATAGTTATAGCTATTCTTGTTTTTTTTTTTTTTTTTTTTTTGAGACTTTCTGATGCGGAACATCTAGGTCAATAGGTATGAATATTTTTAGTGGTTTTGACTCATTGATCAAATTTATACAAGTTTTTGAAACATTTTCATGTATTTGCTTCCAAAGGTTTTGGCATGGAAGCTACGCTGCTTCTGGTTGTTGGCTATTCTCACACTAGAGGTGTAGCTATCTCATTCTTGGTACTTGCAGTGGGATTCAGCGGATTTGCTATATCTGGTAAGAGGCACCGCCCCCCTGAGGATGCATGAGACACTGATTTGGGGTGGTGAACATTTATTTATTTATTTATTTATTTATTTATTTATTTATTTATTTATTTATATGTCAAATATTAGCCAAAACATTTAGAAAACAAAACTTAGTATTTATTTCTTCTTCTTGCTATCTGTTTTATTAAGAGAGTATTTCCTTCATCCTATGAAAGTAGCATCACATATTAAGTATTGGAAAAGAAATTATAGCTTATTCCATTCCCACTATATCCCTGAGGTAAGTTACCGGAAAGTACATATTATGTGCCCAGCATCTTTTAAGGAGTTGTAGTATGATGTCCTATAGGCATTTACTGGGGTTTTTCATTACTTGAGCCAAAGCTTATGCTTTACATGTATTCCAGGCTTCAACGTTAACCATCTGGATATTGCTCCAAGATACGCCAGTATCTTAATGGGCATTTCGAATGGTGTTGGCACCTTGTCGGGAATGGTTTGCCCTATCATTGTTGGTGCAATGACAAAGAATAAGGTAAGATGAAGCAAGACAGAGGTACAGTTATAGAAGATCTTTTCTCATGGTTAGAAGAGAGTTATTATGTTCTCTTGGCATGCTCCTTCTGGACCAGGAGCCACACTTCTGAATAGGAAAGATAATTGAGGCCCAGAAGAAAACATCTCTCTAGGTGAGAGAGTCAACTTTCCCAATCAATAGGCAAGGTAGGCAAGATATTT